>WMED01000808.1:0-31325 GCA_019650415.1 Pipa parva
TTTTATTTACGATTTACACAACGTGCCAACTTTTCTGATTTTGGGGTTTGTATAAGAAAATGACGGACGTCCGGAATTCCAGTAGTGTTCTTTAATGTGCGAACTCACATAATACAAACACAACGTTTCGGGGGATAAACCACCCTTCATCAGGTGAAATGACAAATATGGATAGATCATTTTAGGTGCAGTTTAATCTTACCCAGTGTTGGGGGAGAATGAAGAGTCGAATGTCAGCTTCAGTCCTTTTGCAAGCTAAAAAAGAAACAGTAATTTATCAGTTGGGTTCATTTAGGGATATAAGCCACTGAGGCAAATAATAAGCTGGACATATTTATTTCAATTCTAATAATTACCTGGTCCTCTACAGTGATCTCAGTGCCTAATGTATTATCTGTATTCCACTTTTCTGTGAATGTAAGGCCATATTCTGACCACTTGTATTTGGTTTCCAAACTGCCAGTAACTTTGTTGGTCTCTGCATTTGCGGATCCTGAGCTGGTAAATTCCTGTAAATGAAACAGAAAATACGTTTAATATATCCCTGTAACTCTGCGACGATCATCATATGCATTGGAAATATGTGTAACAGTGGTGCTGCTGCAATACAGGATTTCCTTGATGTGAATGTCTGTCTACATGTGTTACAAGTGTGCCAAAATAACAGCACAGGGTCAAGGTAATCAAAGCGAAGGTTATGAACTGACACAGCTGTATAAGGTGATACTTCCTGGATAGCTTTATTATAACAATTATGATGTAAAGTGTGTAGTATGTGTAATATATGGATGAGCACAAAAAAAGATATTACCACAATCAGAAATCTACACTACTTCATTCATGCCAACATTACCTTATAAGAGGTAGACTATACCAGGGGTCGGCAAAGTGCAGCTCTTTAACCAGCTTGTTGTGACTCAGTACACGTCAGAAGGCCTGCCCATGACTGCCAACAGCTCTTCTGATTGGCAGTCGGCAGGTCATGTGGTCAGGAGAGTGCGCTCCTCCCTCTTCAAGCTGCTCACAAAATAGTTGTCGCCACTGGAGGATGGAGTGAAATGGCTCCCTCCTCAAGGAAGTTTGCCGACCTCTGGACTATACTGTAGTCTATACCCGGTATGGCAAACCTATGGCACGCCTAATCTACCATTAGTACAGGCCACGGACCCAATCCGACAGTTTTCAGTCCAGATCTGTGGCCTGCACTGAAGGAGCACTCGCTCACAGGGGAGTTCTCCTCTTCTGACCAGTGCATGCTCCTTCCCTGGTGCAGGCGTGATGACGTCACTCATCAACGCCGGCACTTCGGGGGACAGCGCTGGTAGTGAGGTCACCTTTTTGGCACTCCGGACCAAAAAGGTTAGCCACCCCTGGTCTATGCCGACCTTTGTTTGCCGCAGCCCTTTATCCATGACCGCAACAATCATTCCATAGCAAAGTTGCAACTGCGACAATATTTACATAATCATATGGGAATATTGTCGAGGCTGCATGGAGGATGTTTTACTGTGGCATTTGAAATAAGGCACCCCCCTGAAAATAAGGCACCCCGAATACCAGCTTCTGCAGACACCCTCCTGTTACAGCGCTCTTCTCTGCCTCCCCTGGCACACACTAATGATGTAATCAAGAGCGGTGGGAGAGGAAGTGAGGAACGCTGTAACAGTAATCTACTGCAAACGGAGCCAAGCAGGGGAAGAGGTAGGGAAAAGGGAAAGGGAAAGGGAAAAGAGAAAGAGGGGGGCCAGCACCAGGATAGCGCCCTTTCTCCCCCCCCCCCCCCCCCCCCCCTTCAAAGGACATGGAGCAGGGAGGGGGTGAAAATAGGATAGTGTAAATAGGATTTTGAGTAAGATCTGTTTAACCCTCTCCCTACCCCATGTCCTTTGAAAGGGGGGGCAAGCAGCACAGTGTGGGAGGGAGGTTGTGGGGAAGGCAGCACTGTGTGGGAGGGGGGTTGTGGGGCAGGCAGCATGGTGTATTTTAAATATTGTATTTGTTCCCCTTTTTTTTTTTGCTTTGTATGAGTGTGATTTTTTTCTTTAGGGAAATATAAGACATCCCCTGAAAATAAGACGTAGCGTAACTTTGGGAGCAAAAATTAATATAAGACACTGTCGTATTTTTGGGGAAACACGGTATATATCAAAAATAGTTTGGGACTTCCCCCCCCCCTAACAATACCATTGTTATGGTCTGTGTGTATCAGACAGAAGGACAGGGGAGCACACAAATGAAATTGTATTCTTACACTTACCAATCCATTTTCTGATTTTGTTTTCAAGTCTAGTTTAATGAACCCAAAACCTAGTAAAGAGAAAATATGACAAATGTTTACTGAAAATCAAACATTTCTTTATATTTCAAAGCGATTGCAGTCACTGCCTTTGACATATAGTGACTGCTTTATATTTTAGATCAGGGGTGGGCAATTATTTTCGGCATCGGGTTGCATGAATGGCTTCAGGAGGGCTGGGTGGCGTGTCTATCCCCCCCCTCTCTTGTTTTTAAATCCTCGCGGTCAGATACATCTGGAGGGCTGGATGTGGCCTGCGGGCCATAGTTTGCCCACCCCAGTTTTACATAACAATATACATAATGCTACACAAACGATATCTATTGATTTCACCCCATTTCAGTCAATTTCTGTTTCCCTGTACTTTTTGATTCCCACTGATTTACAAAGTGATCAATAAAAAATTTTCCCTGCCATAATAAATAAATCATTAACAGGGGAGCACATTGTAATGATTTTCTATTAGTGTTCCTTCCATTACAGATCGATATCGATGTCTCTTTTCAATGGGGAAATATTTTGGACTTAGGCTAAATGACAGGACCAACTCCATAGGGAATAATGGGTTTACGCCAGCCTGAGGGTGAAGAATTCTTTTGAGAGAACATTTTTTTGACCAGTTTAGTAAATAGGAGAAAACAATGATATCATTAAATATAGGCTGTTTCTCCTGCATTTACTAGTCAAAAACCTATTCGACTTTAGTAAAAGTGCCCCAAAGTATTTGCAGGCACTTAATTTTTAAGCAGAAATTCCTTTTCTAACTAGACAATATTAAAAAAAACCACCCAATTAAAATATCTAGAGTACAGCAGTTTTCAACCTTTATGAGACAGCGACCCCCGCTGACGTCGCCGGCCAAAACGTCATCACATCGCGCGTCACGTGGTGACGTTTTCGGCTGACGTCACCCCGCAGGAACTCTTATAAGAAGGGTTCCTGCGGGCGCTTCCGGGTGCCGGAGCAGTTCTCGACCCCAGTGGGATGGCCTCGTGACCCCGACACAGAGGTTGAGAACTGCTGACCTAGTACATCCATTAGTGAAATTGAGTTTTATATGATTACAAAATGTGCTGACAGTTTCTTGTTGTAGCTTACTGAGCTTACTCATTGAATAGAAGGAAAAGCCATTTCCCAGCAAGCTGCTGGCGACATTGAGAAATTACAGGACCAGTAACAACAGGAAAAGAAGAATCGCATTTGGACTGGAATGGTAGTTATTGGCAACAATCATGCAAATCCAAATGCAATCTTTCTTGATCACAGTAATTAAAAATGATTATAATTCGACATTGAATTTTTAGATTTTTAGTCGCATCTGACATCATAATGATAAAGTAAACAATACAGATCAGAGCATTTAACAGGTTAAAGGAGAAGTAATGGAATAAACTAGAAAAAGAGACTTGTTAAAAAACTTATCTTACATAGAGATGAACCGTTACAGTCACAGCATGAACTGTACTTTAATTACCCAGCACTGATGCTTCTTCACAGCGTAGGCTGACACAGAAGCCAGCATGAAGCTCCTCCCACTTGGTTGTGCCGTCCACACACATAATCATGCTCATTGCAGGAAGCATTCTCATTGGCTCCCACAATGAACGCGATGACGTTTAAACCATTTCTCACTGCTGGTGAACCAAGTGGGAGGAGTTATGCGCTGCCTTCTGTGTTAGCTTGAGCTGTGAAGTAAGCATGGGTGTCAGTAAATTGAAGCACAGTTCATGCTGTGACTGTAACGATTCATCTCTATATAAAGGTAAGTTTTTTAATAAGTCTTTTTTATTTTATAACTTTAGTTCTCCTTTAAAATGAAAGAATTTGAAGCGGTACACTGTATGTTGCCCTAACTCTTACAGGAGAATCTTTGATGTTGTAAAATTAACAGAGAAAGCACCCTTGATGTTCACTCGTACATCAAAAGCAAAAAATGAATGCCTAACTTCCATTGAGATCAGGCATTTCTGCTCACCTGTAGCATGTAAACCATGAGTAAAATAAAATGGCGTATTATAAATGGAACACATTGGGCCCAGCAACCTACGCATTAGCACGTGCCTTCCAAATGGATTTCAATAATAAAACAAAGTGTTAAAAAAAGGAAGGAAACAAATACTTAAACTGCTGCATGTAGTCCGGTCGTGCCACCTTTTTAATATTACCGTGGAAATCACCGCACGAACTGTTGATCTCACAGCGCTGCGTATGTTTGTCTCGCTTTATAAATAAAATTATACACACATACTGTTCAAGCTGCAATTCTAACCTATTGTCATTTTTTTTTGTCACTTATGGTTTCATTAGCATTTCCGTGATGGCCACATTAAGATTGCCACTAGAAAATAAATAAATAAATAGCTAAATCTCCCATGATCCAGCAAAAATGAGTTTTTAAGTAGAAATTTTCACTTAAGACGGTATTTTCTAAAAACCCTTCTATGGGCGAAATTTATTAATCTCAGAAAAGCCGGCTGTTCACACTGTTGCATTGCATTGCACGGTTGTTCACACAAGGTTACCATAGAGACCACCATTTCTTTTACAGTCAGTCACATTTGCTTTATAGATTATATATACTATAAATTATAGATCAGATCTCCTCCCTTTTTATTTAGATCTATTTACATTTCATCCTCTATTGACGCTCCAACCAAAGGATGTCGGAGATTCTCCATTTTGGGCACTTACCATATCCTTTAGTAAAGATGTCCCTTGCAGACTTTCCTAAATCAGCGTATGCCGGAGGTATGGCCATTTTCTGTTAACCAAAAGAAAAATAAAAGCATGAGCTACAAAAGGACAAAAATTACTTTTATGGTTGACATTTCAGTGGCACATTAAAGGGAAACTATAGTCAAATTACATCTTTACATATACAGTACTATACCTTAGTGAGAAGTGTTTCTCCCCAGTATTTGTTACATGTGATGCAGAATGATTGAGTAGGTAGCACTGATAAACTCCTGCACCAGGAAATGTGTGTGTGATGTGTAACTGGCCAGTTTTCTATGAAAAGGTACCCTCCCCCGGCCATTTTTGCCCTACTTAATACTTAGCACAGGGGTCAGCAAAGTGTGGCTCGGAGCACATCTCCCTAGCCCTGCCCATGACCTCCGACACCTCTTCTGATTGGATGTCTGCAAGTCATGTGATTAGGAGCATGCAAACCTCCCCCTTTGCGGCTCCGGAAAAATTTTCACCGGTGGAGGAGGGAGTGAAATGGCTCCCTCCTCTACAGAGTTTGCCAACCCCTGACTTAGAACATGAGCACAATTTAGCTTATCGTCTGTAATCTCCTGCATTCTAAATTTAATTTATGTGGCCAAAAGGTCAGCACACTGCTTAACCAATAGCAGTCAGGCAGCTTTTTCTTCTCCTGTTGCCTGACTTTCAGACCAGAAAGAGGAGGGGGAGGAAAATGTCAGCTCTCATTAAAACTAATTAAGGGAAACAAACTGCAAGTATTATTTCTTCCCTAAACTTTTTTTTAATCTATTTATGTCAGCAATTGGCTTAGTATAAAGGAGTTTTATATGTATGTGTGCAATTATATCAGCACTATAGTGCCCCTTTAACACATATTTCTGTACAAAGTGAATGTGCATGCATGCATGCGGTTATCTATGCTTGTAAGCACACCACAGAATAATAAAGGATTAACTAGTCAAGCAAACAAGATTTCCCACGCTATGCCTCAAGCGCTGTATTGCTAAGCAACACAGTAGCAAGGCCTAAATTTAACAACTGATCCTACCATTTTATGGTAGGCACTATACAAATAGGATTGCTTAAAATTTTAAGTAGAGAAAAATTTCTTAAGAAAAAAGAAAAGTATGCAATGTTTCAAAGTTCACTATTACAATTTATTGCAAAAGAGAAGAAAAGCAACATCAAGATGATTCACAGACAAGCCTAGAATCCAAACTGCTTGTCAACACTGATTCATCACATCAGCATGACTTGGCTGGGCCCAAAGGCTTTTGGGTAATCTACAATTATATATATATATATATATCTTGGCCTTTGTTATAACCTACATACACAAAACACACTTGCAGTTTTAAATGAGTGCTTTTCTTTTTTTCCATAAAAACATATACAGTGTAGAGATATTCTAAACTAACGGACACATATTTAGAAATCCATTAATTCAAACAGGGAACATGTGTTACATTTACAGCGATTCCATGAAATTATGTTTCTGCCCCTCTCAGTGATTTTTTTTTTTTTTTTTATTAAAATTGTAAATAATATTTGAATATACATCTTTACATACATACCATGTTAAAATAAGCTCTAGTTGTGACAGTCGCTACTTTACAATGGGAAAATTATCACGGTCGCACTTTTTTGAAAATGAAAACATTATATAAAATAGTACCGGTATATGTATATAAAAATAACAGCATATTATAGGCAATAATTAGCATCACTTTAGACGATATAAAAGGGTGCCAGACAAAATAATAAGCAAAGAGAAATAATAAATTTAACATCTGTACTTTTTTGTACTATTAAATGTTACAAAGTTTACGCAAACACACCTTACTTTTATTACAGATAGCTATTGTTGTTTGCAAGGATAACAGCTAAGCTTGTCCAACTAGATATATGTAGAACTGAATCTAGTCTTAACATCATAATTTGCCTACTGCTTATTCTGCCACAGCTTAGTATAGTAGTACGACTATCTTTCCATCGAAAAATCCAATCAAAAAGTTTCATTAGGTAAAAAACGATCGATTTTTACCGATCAAACATTTCGAAAGAGGCAAAATTGGCCTTCTCGAGTTTAATAAATTTCGCCCAGAATTAACAGTTTTCAGTGTTTTATGGCAGTGTTACTTTATGCATTTTGTCTGAAAAAAAGAGAAAGTGTATTTACTGTACACCTCCTACCCTCGTATCACCAGATGCAGTTGATCAGGCAACTGACTCATCTGCAAAAACACTTTTACAAAATCAAAAGCAAAGCATTTTATACAATATACTGCAGTGAACAGCCCCATGCAATGAAAAATGTGTTTTCTTTCTGAATGTGGCATTAGGATCCTACAACCTCCATATGGCTAAAGATCACTAGTCTGAAACACTATTGGGGGACAATTATCTTAGTGCTTAATAAAATGGGCAAAACAAAATCTTAAAATCCAAGCACCAATAATATCACTTCTAAATGAAAATAGTTCTAATTTGGAAGAATCAAATTTTCATTGTTTACAACCAAAACTTTTATCGCAGTTTTGCCAATGTTATACGGCAGTGGTGGCTAACTTTTGACATGCGCGTCACAGGTGACACACCAAGATGTTTTTTCTTTCTTTTTTTTTTTAATTTAGAATTTTTATTCATTTGTCAAACGTACTTTATGTACTTTTGAAAAGATGTTTTTTCTGACATGCATCATGGCGCCGTTCATGCCATGCGCTCTTTAGGAGAGTTGCCCTGCCTTCAAAAAATGATGTTTTTTTCCCGGAGTGACACACCACCCAAGTTATGCTCATTTTTTTTTTTTTTAATGAAATTTTGACACACTGAGCTCAAAAGGTTGGCCATGACTGTTATATGGTGTACATGTCAACCCTGTACAATGATTTAGTCAAAGATGTCTAGATGTGTTCCATATGTTGCAAAGAGTGGTACAATTGTATGTATTAATGTATCATTTTATTTATAAAGCGCCAGAAATTTATGTAGCGCTGTACAATTCAGCAATACAAATATAATACAGACATGGGAAAAGTGCATTATATAAAACAAGTATAATATCACAAGGATATAACACTAAGTGCTAGGCTGGCTGACACAAGAGGATGGAGGTCCCTGCACCGTAGAGCTTACAATCTAGAGGGGGTTATTCACTAAAGTGTGAATTCGACTGTCGAATTCGCAAACAGCGGATTCCCATAGTAAATCCGCTACAATTTCCCCATTGTAAAGTTGCGACAATTTTCTCATTATAAAGATGCGACTGCAACAGTAGCAGCCTATTGCAACTGTCTTTATCTGGCGAATTCGCACCTATATGCAACAATTCGGACTTTAGTGAATAACCCCCTAAATGTGAGGAAGACTTACATAAAGAGATAGGAGGTAATTCATCAAACAGCGAAGTGAGCTACAATTCGTTCGGCTCACTTCGCAAATAGTAGTATGCGCATGCTGATGTCCTGTATGCGGACATCATTATGCGCATTAAAGGGATTCCCATCTCAGCGAGAACAAAAGAGTTGCCTCGCCGAGACGGGAATTCCTTCGATCAATCGATCACATCGCCTTTAATAAATTTCGGTTGGTGTGTGGCATGCAAAGCTGGCTGCTTTGGGAGAAGTGCAGTTGATACTGAGGAGTGTATGGGCATATGAGTGAGTAAAAGTAGGGAGGAGCAATGGAGTGAAGTGCCTTAAATGTCAGGAGAACACTGTAAATGATTGGTTTGTTTATGGGGAGCCAATGAGCAGAGAGATATTGGGAGAATGGCTGTCCCCTTCTGGGGGGGGTGAGAGAAAGAATTCTGGCATGACAATTGCACAATTATATGTTACACTTGCGGTATAAGTTAACATTAGTTAATTGCTTCACAAAATCCACAAACGGAGCTGTAAGTGGAGTATATCAATTCGCACATTTTTCTGTGTTCCTTTTTTGTGCGTTTCCGTTGCTGTTAACTCCTTATTTTCCAGGCTGCCCCAGTGGCCCAATCATGTGCAGTAGAATTCTATTTCATAACTGTAAGTAGCCTCTCAAAAAGAGAGACCATCGTATCTTCAACAAGCACAACATCTGCTTGAAAAACAGTTTACGCCTATGATTTCCCTTTATGCAATACCTCCATGCAATGCAGATAAATGAAAACTAGTGAAGTGTTTCATAACAGAACTAGTAGGTTCTCCCTTCTCAGTCTAAATGTGACTTATCTGAAATCTGCTTTTTACTTTATTAACCCTCCATGGCTGCATCACCTCTAGCTACTGTTGCCTTTAATCCTTCTGTTTCCTGGGATCATTGTAACCTTCACCTTCCCATCATATTTCACATTTCTCTCAAGCCACACTGATGCATGCTCAGTGGTTCCACATGCACATCACCTATTCCTCATCAACTAGTGCATGTGAGAGCTTCACACTGATAGACAGACAGCTGCACATAATAATTATAGCTATGCACATATACCAATACTATGCTATGGAATTGTATCAGCCAGTGTGAAATTGGCAATGTTTCGCATAACACCAGAAAAAAAATAGACTGTTTGAACCAGGAAGATCTAGATCGTGTTTTAGCAGGGTTACATTTGGTTTAATACTGCAAAGTGACAAGCTTAAAGGGGAACTAAAGTCACAGGCTGGCTAAGTGCCAACCAGACTGTGCTCCCCTAGATAAACAAATTGGCTGACCTTCAGCATACCACCCCACATGTGTCCCAGATCTCATGAGACAATCCTGTTTTTTGGATCCGGCCCTGAAAGTAGTGACTCTCCCAGAGGAGGTCAGTGCTGTTCTGCTGTTCCCCTGGAGCATTGGGAGGTATGCTTTTAGTGTGAAATGGGGGAGTCGGGGAACTTGGAGAAGCTTAGGGCCATAATTACACACATGCTGACTGAAGTCTAAGCCATAGGCCAAGCTAGCAACAGGTTCCGTCTAATAGGGTTAATTTCACAAGTCACAGGCAGGCTGGCATTTAGCATGTCAAGCCAGCCTGTGACTTAGGCTCTCCTTTAAGAGATGAATCTTTTCTGTTAGTAGCTGACCTTATGGCAGAGTCCTGTGCAGATGATGGAGACAAAGAAAAGTGTTCTAGAGTCAAGTGTAATGTCCAGAAGAATCCAGTAGACTGGGCAAAACATTCTGGTAACTACGATTCCGTCATTACAATTAAGCCTGCTTTGCAATGCAGTTTCTATAGAGTCCGTAGTCAGTCTAAATTTTCATTTGAAAATAATTGTGGATGTGTTGCACTTGTATCCAACAGAATGTAATGAGTCAAGACAGTTTCTGTGATATAGCTAACCCAGCATTGGATCACGTTCCCTTGCACTGCAGGGACTTAAATTCAATGTATGATCTATACATAACAAACGAACATCACCTTTATTACACAAGAATAAAATATGTATAGTGCAAAATGTTATGATTATATTTTATGACCATCTTCTAATCGATGGGATTAAATATGCCAAACATATTAGCATCATCATGTTACTCATATGACAATGCATGCATTATTTCCCATGCCATTTTGTGATCAGTCTTGGGGGCTATTTATCAAATCAAACAGCAGGTTCCCATAGCAAATCTCCAACAATATTCCCATAATGAAGTTGCAACATCACGGGGATTAAAGGGTCACGCCAATATAAGTTAGGTTGAGATTTAATGGATTTAACTTTAACAAATATAACATTGGAATAACTGCCATGCCAATCTGAATGAGGATTTTGATTTTTTGGTGTTACTGGTCCTTTAATATAATGAAACAACTGATACAGCAGAGATAAGCCAGGCAACAGGAGTGAAGCTATGCTAGACTCCTACATGAGACTTTATTAGATCCAGCCTAAGCTTTACCAGAGCAAGCTGCACCGCAGATGGTTGCAGTAAAAAATGACAGCCAAGGCATTGCTGTAGACAAAACAGGCCATTTTGAGAGCTAAGTGGCAGAATGTCATTGTGACAATGAACTAGCATTCTTGGCAAGCCCTTTACTGATCAAATAACTACAGTTTATGTCAACTTAATTAATTCTGTCCTCAGGGCAGACCATTGGCTGTAAGCAGCTGCAAGAACTCGTCTCTACCAGGATATACAGAATGTGACTGTTATGGTGGCCATACACAGATTATTCCATCGGTTGTAAGCATTTTATCTGTGACTGTTACACTGGCCATGCACAGAGGATTCCATCAGTTGTGATCATTTTAAATATCTGTTCATAATTGCTCATAAACTAGCCCACACATAAGAGCAGTTTGTGAAAAAAATGATTGTTCATTTTTCACTCGTATCAAATGAAAACTTTCCATCATGTGGGATATCAATGACTACTGCAATCAACTATAATTGGCTGCAATTTTTCTAGGATCATCCACACAGAGAAAGATTTTTAAAAGATTTTATTTTTTTTTTTTTTAAATGATCCCTTGGAAAGATCCATAAGGAACGAAAAAGAAATAAAGAAAGAAACTGAAACGATAAAGAATGCGTACGACCACCTTTATATTACAGTGCTCACGATAGATGGATTATATTTTTTCCCTAGGAAACATTCTCCAGTGACTGAAAAGTGAATTATGCTGTATCCCTTCCTCTAAGAAGTGCTTAAACTTTCCATTTGGGGCTTTTGATGCAGCAGATATGCACTGCAAGTTTATTATGTATAAAAAAATAATAGGTTTTATGGACTCTGTGCTATTTGGAAAGGGTTAATGACTTTGGCTGAGCAACATGATACTACCATGTTTCCCCGAAAGTAAGACAGCGTCTTACATTCTTTTTGCCCCCAAAAGTCCCACTATGTCTTACTTTCGGGGTATATCTTATACTGGGAAAAAAATGTGCCCCCCCCTCCACACTCTGCTGCCCCCCCCCCCCACACTCTGCTGACCCCCCCTGCTGTGCTCTCCCTACCTGCAGCTCCTTGGCCGGCCGTCTCTTCAGTAGCGCTTAGCGCTAGAGCGTCTCTCCTCCCTCCTCCTGTAACTTCCTGCCGCTGACAGGCAGACATAGGCCTCCCCCCTAAAACCCCCGCTATGTCTTACATTCGGTGGTGTCTTACTATCGGGAAACACGGTACTGTATCTACTAAAAGTGCACCTGTCACCTCACAACTCTATTACTAATTTAGGTTGTACTAATGAAATAAATATTTTTGTAAATATATATGTATTTTAAAAAAATGTACCGTTATAATGCGTTTCTCTCTGTTATCTTCCCTGTCAGCCTGACTTTTCTTTCCCGAGTATTGGGTGGGTGGGGTTAAATTATGACTGATATCATAGCCCCTCCAATCATATCCCTGCTATATCATGATTTAAGGTACATTTATTTAATACATATATATTTACAAAACATTTATTTTATTAGTAGAACCTAAATTAGTATTAGAGTTGAAGTGACAGGTGCATTGTAAAAACAAAAGCAGCTTTGTGGTGCACTTTACAATGCCGTTTTCTTACTTGTAAATTCTCAAGGGCAAACAACCTGGAGTGCAAGTTCCAGTCTGTTTGTTAAAATGACTGTTTTAGTAGATAGTTACATATCTCTTTTACTGTAGCAACCAAACAAATGCTGTGAGTTAAACTGAAAAAAAGGCAACCATTTTTGGACTCATGCCATGGGGTGAAAAATGGGCGCTAGTTCGAGGCTCCTGCATCAGTATCTCCCATCTGCCAAGTAAATTTGTAGGCTTGTCTTGCTAATGGGCAAGTCACAAGCAGAGACGGATTAAGACAGAGTGAGGCCCTGGGCACAACTGAAAAAGTGGGGCTCCTTATGCTGGTATATTGTTAGCCAAGTGCCAGGTAGTGACAATTCACCAAACTGGGTCTATTTTCAACAGGTTCCCCTCACGGGTATTGAGAAACCTGGGTAATTGCCCAGTGTGCACCCTCAAAATCTAGCCCTGGGCAGAGATTAATGTTTTAGGTTCCAGAATAACTAAAAGTAGGCTTGCCTGCATTTAGGATGTCAACCATCCTCAAGAGATCATGAAACAGGGGAAACTTTCCATTATGTTTAATTTTAGTAACAGAATGCAAGTAATAGTAAGTTGTAGTTACCCTTTAAGGGGGTTATTCACTAAAGTCCGAATTGTTGCATAACGGTGTGAATTCGCCAGTTAAAGACAGCTGCAATAGGCTGCTACTGTCACAGTCACATCTTTATAATGAGAATATTGTCGCAGTCGCCATTTTATTATGAGAGAATTGTTGTGCCTTTATTATGGGAAACTTGTCGCAACTTTACAATGGGGAAATTGTAGCAGATTTGCTATGGGAATCCGCCGTTTGTGAATTTGACAGTCGAATTCGCACCTTGGTGAATAACCCCCTAAGTGGCACATTTATGTTTTGTGATACAAATAAATTCGTAGTATACTCCATTTCCCCTATTCCCATATTATTACAGGTAAAATACAAATAATAATTTAAAAAAAAAAAACATCAGACCAGTTATTGTCACTTACTGGAGATCAGACACTAAATAACGTTCACTTTAATTAAAACTCTAACAAGGTTTGCACAAACCAATTCTTTAAAAATTCCTGACGAAAGCGATTTCTAATGTTATTGGAAGCAAACATATTTATTCAGTGTTAATTTGGTTTTGATGCAGGAAATAACATGCCAACTCTCTGCTTAAATATTCATATATTTACAACATGTTGATATTCTTGTGGGAATGCAGAGACTCCCAGCGTCCCCATTCTGAAAATGACATAATACTGCAGAGGGTTTTTATGATGATATAGAATTAAATCGTTGGAGACTTGATCCAGTACCGCCATACTATATATATATATATATTCTGTAATAAGTAAACAATGCGTGCATCCACAGAAAATTGACGGTATTGGAAAAAAAGCAATAAAAATTGGGGATATTTATAAAAGCTGAAAATTATTTTTTTACCACATAATGCTAGAGAAACATTGTATTTTTAATATCAGGTAATGACTATTTAAAAAGCTTTTATCACCATGTGAAAAGCCACTTTTTGATTAATATTTTTTTACGTCAAAAATCAACAGAAAGCTTTATAAATATCCCTAAATATGAGTCTAAATTGAGGTCAACATTTATGTACTAAACAGGGCTTTAAAAGCCACTTTTTATTTTAATAGCACTGGTATATTAGGCATCCCTCAGTTAACCATATTTATAGGTCCTTGACACAGTGGCGCTAACAATTAAAATAGGGAGAACATACATGGGGGTTATCAATGAAAGAGTTAATTCATATGCCCAAATAAATCTGTGTCACTTCACCCATTAATGTATTAGAGCAGGGGTGGGCAAATAATTTTCCCATGGGGCCACATGAGAAATAGAAATGACTTTAGAGGGCCAGACTTCCCCCACAACACCCACCTCCCCCACTGTGCTGCCCCCTCCTTCCTACTCCCTATCATCTGAAGGAGGGGGGTGCAATCTTTGTGCTTGCCCCCTCCTCCTCCCTGTCCCAGCTCCGTCTGATCTAGCGTTTAGCCTTAGCGCTATAGCTTTCAACTTCCTGTGAGAGGAACACTGTAGTGCTAAGCCTAGGCTCATACCAGCGTATTATGCTCAGCACATAATACGCTAGTGTGAAAAAAAAAAATTAAAAAATAAGGCTCAATGAAAGCTCATGATACTCACATAGTTCCAAACACACTAACATATGATGAGCATACGCTAGATCCAGAATGCTGTGTGTCGCATTTTGGCTGGTGTAATATATGCTGCGCCCAAAATGCGACCACACAGGAAGTGCTGTGAATGCAGAAGGAACGCTCACACTGTCACTGGTAAGTTCAAAAGGAAAATACGCTCAGCTTATTTTTCTTTTTTCACACTAGCATATTATGCGCTGAGCATAATACTCTAGTGCAGCGTTTCCCAAAATTATTTTTCCGTGGCCCGGTTATTTTTGTGCTTATCCTTCGTGACCCACTAATTTTTTTTGCATACCCTGGTGTGTGTGTACAAGAAAACATCCAGTCACTGCTAATGAGGATTGCCAGACACGTTTTGATCCAAGCAGGAGCTTCCTCTCGCGGCAAGTGAACAGTCCTGTCTGCCACCTGTGTTTTTAAGGCGTACCATGCGTGTTGCGTCATGAAGTAGCCGCCTCATGAATATTCATGAGCAGTGCCGTGCGCGAAGTCCATTACTAGTTTTTAGTCATGAAAACCCATTCGCGCTCTCGTGACCCGGCATTTTGCTTTCGTGGCCCGGTACCGGGTCGCGACCCACCATTTGGGAAACGCTGCTCTAGTGTGAACCTAGCCTAAAGAGCCGGGACAGGGAAGACGAAGGGACAGGGAGGAGGGGGCGAGCATGGCTGCCTACCCCACTGCCCGACCCTGTCACCTGAGGTTGGCAGAAGGGCCTGGCCAAAGATGTCCGTGGGCTGGATTCAGCCAATAGAACATAAGTTGCCCACCCCTGTATTAGAGGCAACTGTACATTTGCATTACTTAGCTTCTTAATACCATGACAAAGATAAATGCCACAAAGTAATTTCCAAATGTATTCTAGGGAAATGTAGCAGTGGCAAACTGTAGCAAATTTGTTAACTGAGACCTCCAACCTCTTGTGTCAATCACAACCTAGCACTTAATTTGGTGTATCCTTGTGATATTTTACTTTTATTGTTTAATGCACTTTTCCCTTGTCTGTATTGTACTTGTATTGCTGAATTGTACAGCGCTGCGTAAATTTGTGTTGCTTTATAAATAAAATTATACATACATACATATTTTAGCACATTGCAGATTTTAACAATATTTGCTGAATGTGCAAAATTAAGAAATTGTCTATTTGTAGTGAATTCACAGATGTAAGAGACTCGGAATCCAGTACTGCAAGGTAGCAATGCTAACCTACACTATGCCCTATATCACGGTGTTGTAAGGTTTTTTTAAAAGGAGAACAAAAGCTTGTTATCACTAGGGGTGACTTAAGGAGAGAGGGGAATAATACTTACTGAGAGGTTTTATTGAATATAGCGCTACCTCTTGCTCTCACTAGAAAGCTAATTTCATCTTTTCAGAGCACCACTTCAATCCTCTTCACTTCCTGTTGAATGTCACCTGAACAAGCGTAGAAGCAGAATTCATATGGTTCAACTGCTTTTGCACTTTCTCAACTATCAATAATTCAAACGGGGTTAGGAAGTGAAGAGGATCACAGTGCTAACAAGCTTTAGTTCTCCTTTAAGTATTTTCAGAAACAAAGCAATCACTGGTAAGCAACCTAATGTGACAAGGTTAAGCAAGTTTCATCCAATTACAAATAAGTGAGCCTTGGATATTTTCATTGCTGTTGTAAGGACCCTACAGCTAGCCCTTCTCCTATCCTGTTCTACAGCTCCAGAACTGAAATTACCTAAAATGCACAGCTTGATTTACAACTCCACTCGATAACTATGCCCTATGAAGTGCACAATTATTTTTCCATTTGAAAATGCAAGGTATCTTGGGCTGTGCATAGATAGGCATGCTTGGAGAAAAAGAAAAAACAACTAGCCTAATTTAAAGGGGGAACAATACCATCTCCTTAACCTTCGGGTTTGTTAGATTTCTATTCTTTAATTTTAATAACTAATGATCAGATAGATGAACATAAACATTGTACAATAACACTGAGCATTTGTTTCCATGTATCAAAAAATATATGATGGGCACAATTCAACTCTTCTGGGTCATTATGCTGTTATTTAAATAAAATATACTGCGCAATGAACCTTTTCTGACAATTTTATAGATATTGCATGTAACCTACAATTTGTAGCAGGAGTTTAAAAAATAAAGTGCAATGAGGTCTTTTATCACCTTCTGGCCTTCAACCCACTGAAATCAAACTGGGTTTTCAGTTCAGTAAGATTTTTTTTTTAAATTTTAAAAATCAGGTCTTTTATTTTCTGTAACAACAATATCCATTTGGTATATATCCAAAGAGCTTTTAGAGATAACAGAATCCATTTATATTGCATTCTACAAATCATTACACATGAGGCCTTTATCTATATGCAATATTTAAATTAGTAAACCTGGATTTTTTATTTAATGTATCGTTCCAACAGGTTCTTTATTTTTTTAGGAGTTGAAACTGACTTTAAAATTTACTAAAATCTAAAAGTATTTTTTTTCCTGTTTTTCACCCGAAAATAGGGTGAAAAAAAGGGGAGATGAGGTCAAAAACTATGTTTTTGCTTTCAGTAAATTTCGCCCTAAACGTTTACAAATTTTCTTCCATACACAATCCAATACATTGCAGTTAAGAGAATACTGAAAGAAAAAAAAAAAAAAACACATTTTAAGTAATTGTTGTATACCGTTTTAAATAGTATAGCTTATTTGTACATATCTATGAAATTCAAAGTTTGCAATGGCAAATATATTTATAGCAATGCCGTAACAGATAAAATATTTGCAATGCAAACAGTGAGAAGAGAGAAATTACATACTGCATTTTAGCTTTGCATATATCGTTTATAGCGGCTGTGTTATTGATTGCATTATAAGAATTACTATGGGGACGGACGCAACCATCCTCTCAAGGTGACCTGACAATGGTTCCATAGAAACATGTCTTATGCCTACAAGGAATTTGTCGGTTTAAAAAAAAAATTTGTATTAGAGTCAATTCAGGTTGTTTGTACAATTTCACTGCTAATTTCTGAATATTCCATTGAAATGCTTAATAGAGGTTATCAATAATGCCTCTTGTTACTAAACAAATGACCGCCTGTCAAGGTTTTCAAGGAAACTGACCACTTCCGGCCAATGCTGCTCACTACACATAGGAAAAATAATTCATGTAGTATGATCAGCAGGTGAAATTGATTATTGACTCAAGAAATTCAATGTCATGCATTTGTAGGAACCACAGAGCAAGCAGCAAAATGACATTTTAATTTATACAGTGTATCGGACACACCCATCAATAAAGAAGGGTAACCAACCCCATGGTTCCCTGTCTCCCCAGGAGTATTAAAGGCTTGTTTATACAAGGGGTGTTTCTTTAGGAGGAGGGGGGAATACTTACTAGAAGGTGTTTTATGCTCCAGCGCTACCTCCCACTCTCTATACTCAGTCAATATCTTCTGCTCTGTACAAGCGCTGCAATCCTCTTCACTACCTGTATCCGTTTTCTTATGATGTAAAACTGCTACTGCACTTGCACAATTCACTGAAACACACAGTATTAGGAAGTGAAGAAGATCACAGTCAGGGTTCCCCCCTCCAAGTGCTCTGCACAGCACTTTTGTACAATTATATAGTTCTGATCTTCTCAAGCGCTGCTCTTAGTGCTTGGGGAGAAGCACTTGAAGGAGAATAGAACTTCAGAACTGTACAGAAGTGCTGTGCAGAGCACAGCTCGATTGGAGTTGGGGGATTAAATTTTTTTGGGGGGGACCTCGATTTGCCCAGGGCCCCAGTTTCACTGAAACCAGCCCTGATTACAGGGCTTGTGAAGAGCAGAAGAAATTAGCAGGTTCTACAGAGCAGGAGCCAGTATTAGAGCATAAAACTCCTATCGCTATGTATTTTCCCTCCCCTGTAAGAATCACCCTTGTATAAATGAGCCTTTAATACTCCTTTAAAGGGATAGCTGTGACGGTGAACCAACTTGGATCACAATCAGAGTAGACTCACTAAGATCACCTTAAAACCTTCTTAATCTACAACAGCAACTCTGTTATGGAGAAATGGACACTTGTAAGCTTATTTCCATTGGAACAAATTTGCGAAATTCATTAAACTCAGAAAGACCGCTCTGGGTATTTCTGGGTGAAATCTCGCATTGTTCTTACAAGATTTTTTTCGAGATCGAATTTTTTTTATCTGAAATTTTTCCTATTTTTAGACGGAAAGTTTTCCATGCTACTAATGTAAAGTACGGCTACCTTTCCATTGAAAAAATTTTGAAAAATCAAGATCGGAAAACTTAAAAACAATCTCGCAAGTTTTCACCCATTAAACTCTGAAAGAACGAGAGCGGTCTTTCCGAGTTTAATACATTTCTTTATTTCTTCCCCAAAAAGCAAACAGATTTTTTTAAAAATGCAACAAACACCATCAGAAAATGTTAAAATCTCATTTAGGAGCGGCATGGCATTTATTCCTACATAGTACAGGAAAAAAATGTTGTTTTGACCAATAGTTAAAGAGGTGTGAAATCCGCAAACCGAACAACACAAAACAATAAAATCAGGAATTAAACTGCAAACATCACTTTTTTTCAAGTACTGCATAGGAATAATAGCAGTCCAAGCAGGGAGCTGCTTTATAGAAGCATTTTACTACTGAGCAGAATGAATAAGATATTCCACAAAAAACAACAATTCAATTCTTCCCATACTAGTGATGAGTAATATGGGTGGATACATGGGGTGCTATTAAAGGGCATAACATTAAAAAAAAAGTTTAGTTTATGTAAATCACTTAAACATTAACCTGTGAATTGGTTACAATTTGAAACACTGTTACTCCTTCCTGAAAAGACATTTAGGAGGGAGTAATGGAGGCAATACCTGGAAAGAGTGGCTTAACATTTAGGGAGTAATTCAGTAATGTGCGAAGTGAGCTCCGGATCCTTCGCCTCACTTCGCACTGACTGTTGTGCGCTCGCTGATGTCAGCGTGCTTTCAAGGAATTCCAGTTTCAGCGAGGTGACGAGTGGTCTCGCCGAGACTAGAATCCCTTTAAAGCGCTCGCTGATGTCCACGTGCAGGACATCAGCGAGCGCAAAACAGCATGTGCGAAGTGATGTGAAGGATCCGGAGCTCACTTCCAGCATTGCTGAATTACCCGCTTAGGGTGATTAAATCAACCATTTCAGCTCCATGCTAAGTCTAGGGGCAGCAGAATTACTCTAATAGGGCGAAATTTAATCAAACTGAAAATATCGGCCGATTTTTACCAATCTTGTGATATTGCCTATATCGTGATATCGAAATTTTTCTGAAATCGCGGTATCAAATTTTAGAGTGATATTATGGATTTTCCATAGAAATGAGCAGATTAAAGATTTCCATCAAATTCAACATCGCGACGTCGATATTACCGACATCGCAATATCGGTAGAAATCAGACTATATCCCAATATCGATATTTTCAATTTTATTACATTTCACCTTTAGAATAGAAGATGCTGGACAAATTCTAACTGGAAAGTCCTTATGTATCTGGGCCACTTGCCAGGACAGGGGAGAATGGAAGGAAAGCAACACACATCAAAACAATGATCATTTTTGAATCATCTACTATGGTAGTAAATCTGCATCAGTGTCAAATGTATTAATGATCAGAAATAGGAACTATTAACCAATGTTTAAAAACACATAGATCGTGGATGTGGTGGCATCAAACAAATAACATACCGCACAATGAAATCCAATGAATCAAAACAATTATTAATGCATCATTCCCATGACTGTGACTTGTACTTTAAAATGCAGAGAACTTCATTGCCTAAGGTCTGAATAGTTGTGTAGAGCTGTGAACTTGCATCAATTCTCCACTTTCCCATGTTCACTTATTAAGCAAACTCTGAGAAATGTCAAATACATGACCAATTCGGGCAACTATGCAAGTCACAAACTTCCAAAACTCTTCACATCATTTTGCGTGCGTGCGCACAGGTACTTCTACTATTGACTAAGCGCAGAAGTGGTGTGAATGTGCGAATATGACTAGGTGAACTGCTCCAAATTCATCCATTTGACTTCACCACTTCAGACTGGTGAATTGTGGGTTGATGGCAGGGGTCCAGTGTTGCTTACAGTGACCATTCAAAAAGTGACAATGGCACCTGTGACTAAGTGACAACATGACCTAGGGACAAGGTGACAGAAATAAATGGAATATTCACAGAATACAGTTACTGGGATATGATGAGACTGACATCACTGCCCTTCACTTGTTGAATTTGCCTCACTCCACATCCTACTTCTATCTGACTTACTATGCCACAGTGTTCGCCGCTGTCCGCCTGTTTGACAAGGTTATTCTCCACTTAGTCAATAGTGAGCAGTGAATTAGAGACTATTTTGACGATAGGACTCGAACTGTAGTGAAGTGAATTTGATAGGCTGCATTCACACTTTAGTCCATGGGGCCCTGAGTCTTATGGTAGAAACTGGTAGACACAACCATAATTGAAAGAACAACGAGTGGTTTAGAGACACGTGGTCATTAATAAATTTCACAGGAAATATAATAGCCATTAAAAGATAGAAGGAAATCCCAGCACTCCAGTAGTTAAAAGTTAATCTTTATTGCCACCGCATGGGTAAATTAAAAATAAATTAAAATCATGCCGCAATGCCTACGCGTTTTGCGGCTTGCGCTTAATCATGGCATGATATTAGCCATTAAAAGAAACACACTCTGTGGGGGTTATTGTTGTGTTGATGCATGAATCTGTGACACTACACCACTTCTTAAATTTAATTTAATCTGTGATTGTTATTTCCAGTGATCTGGCAAATTTATGCTCAATTTGTGACATTATAGGCAACTTGCATATTAATACACCACTTCACACCTAGGGGGTAATTCAGGAAAGATCGAAGTACCCTTGCGAAGCTTCTCATCACTTCACCGAGTCGGGTACGCGCTCCCTGGTCTCCTGCAAGCGGTGATCAGCAAACGCTTTAAAGGTACTTCGGCTTGGCGAGGCGCATCAAGTGGTCGCGAGGTGAGCTGAAGTACCTTTAAAGCGTTCGCTGATCTCCGAGTGCAGGAGAGCAGTGACCGTGTACACAACTTGGCGATGTAATGAGAAGCTTTGCAAGGGTACTTCGATCTTTCCTGATTTACCCCCTAGTCGCTAGGAATGCACTGACACTTTGGGCATCTTCATGTTTAAAAGTGTGAATTTGTGCAGTGCATACTGGTGTGAAGTAGGGGGATTACAGCTGGTTTCCTAAGATTGTTCTGTTGGCATTTCACACAAAAGGCTTAGAAAATAAACTGACAAAATGCCAACATGAAATAGGAATTGTCTACCATTGAAGTGAAAGTAAAAAAAAACAAATGGTGATTTTTGGCTTCAATACTGGTAACAAAATGGTGACAGAGTCCTTTATAATATTCATACATACAAATTACTAGTATGTTGCAAAGGTGACATCGCTTTGTAACAATATGTCTGTTTAGTTTGAAGCCACTACAGTATGACCCTGTTCCTATTTTCCAGACCAGGGTTTCAGCAAACTGCGGCTCGTGAGCCAAATGCAGCTCTTTAGCCACTTCGTTGTGGCTCGGCACTCATCTTCCTAGCCCCACCCATGACCTCCAACGCTTCTTCTCATTGGATGTCAGCAGGTCATGTGATCGGGAAAGTGTGTTCCTTCCCCCTTTGCGGCTCAAAAAAAAAATGTTGCCACTCGTAGGGGAGACCGAAATGGCTCCTTCCTCTTCTAAGTTTGCCGACCCCTCTGCCAAACTATGCACAGAAAGTACTTTGTGACAATTCACCCCTCTGCTGTGACAATACCCAGATTACGGAATAAGGGCTATAACATGAAAATAATTCTGTAGTTCCATCAAAATAGGTTTTTTATTGTTTCCTAGTCCACACATAGATGATAAGATGTAGCTTGCTTTCACCCATACAAAACAAGGAAAACTGTTTTTGGCAAAAATCAAATAGCAGCCAGGAATTTTGTAATGTTGAAGGTCAAAAAAGCTGTTATAAAGAACAATGACACAGCATCTAAAACTTAATACAAAAGGGGCCCTTTGTTGAGTGATCTTGCTAACAAGAGGAAAATGTGCCAGTGGGAAGAAAGATTGCCAAGAGTCATAAACCCATTGCCACAAATCACTACCAACCATTTACTGGCTTAAAGGAGAACTATAGCATTATATGATATGTAACTGATTGTGCCCAGGGCAGTACACTAACATTACTGCTGCACGATCAACTTGTTTCTCACAATCTTATGCCCAGGATCTCTTCTTCCCTCTGTATGTGACATAGACCATCACAAAGTACCTGCCCCCTTCCTCCTTTCAGTGAAATGACCACTGAAGCACATTCGCATATAAAAAAAATTGGGGAACTAGATGTAAATAACAGTTTTCCAAAGTAACACAATAAGTGAGTGAGTGAACCAAGAGAAGAGCTAAGGAATGGGCTAAAAGCAAAGTGCTTTGTAACTTGATGGACAGTTGGGCTACTGAACAATTTAAAGTTTAAAAACGTTTATTAAGAACGTATAGTGAATCCTGCTTTAAGTGTTTATTAAAATATCAGTATGATTGCAGTTTGGTCTTACAAAACTGGGAATGGAGTAACCTTGAATTAGACTGCCATATAGCGCCTGCCTCCAATGTGTCCTGTCTACTATGTACAATGCAGTTTCACAAATAAACTAGGAGTAAATGGTGCTAGTGAGAAATTGTAACATGGCTATATAGCATGAATATGGTACAATTTATCACCAGCACTGTTTACTCCTACTTTATTTGTGAACTTCTGTGCATGGTTATTCAGTGCAGAATATTCTGTGTCACTATGTACATACTGTGCATCTATTGGCAGTCCTGTAGGTTCCAGTAAATAATCAATGTATGTTAGAACAACCCTTAAGACAGGACTATTTAAATATAAATTATTAGGGTTGTTCTGGGGGCTGAAGAAGGCGGGGCATAGAGTGGGAAGGAGCAGGAAGGGTTAGAATGGATGGAGCAGGGCAACATGCAGGAGTCATGGGCTGGAAAATATCAGGGTTTCTCCCAGAGACTCAGTAAGGGCTTTGCAAACCTCTGAAAATTCCTAGGTCTGCGCATGGGGAAAACGATTCATTTTGTGCAATTTCTGCTTAGGTCACAGCTCAGTTGGTGCAGCCTGCAGCATTGTATCATCATCATCAACAAAGAAATTGCCCACAGCAGATACTATAATCATACCATAAGATAAAAGAAAAGTGAGCACAGTGCTTATTTCCCTTCCTCATCCAGATCTCCAACCACAGTTTGTATCCTGGCCATGCCAATGCCTCAATATGAAGATTCAAAAAGGATAAAACCACTGGGCATGGATTACTGGAGCAAAAATGATTGGTAAAGAAAGTCTTTTTTTTGTATATTGCCTTTACAATTGATTTGTTAGTACAGAGTCACAGTAGCTGTGTTTCAGCTGAACAGTTTGTATTTAGGCTTATTATTTTCTATAGTGCAAAACACAATAGCCTGTGTGGATTATCCCACAGGAAACAATGGGCACTTTTTTCCAGCTAAAAAACAGCTAGTGTGACCTTGGCCATAGTGTCCTTATTAGCTGTCCACACTCACTGGGTAAATAAATACCAAGGTATTATAAGCATCTGTCTGTTAAGGACAAGAACAGGGGCCACAGCAAATCAAAGCTTTTTCACATTAAACAGCTGCCCAGAGTAATCAGCGACAATGATGTTTGTTAAGCTATACAGATGGTAGGCACTTTCTAGCAGTAAACTGCTTTTCCCTGCATTTTAAATACAGCTCTACTTTACTGTGACCAAGTTCATCTGCTAGAACAGAAATATGTTAATACAAGCATCATGGAGAATGCCATATACATAGATAAATCCAATCTACTCATGTTATACACTGGCAGCGTTCTCTTTATAGTGGATCACCAGCTATTTAAAGTCCCAAAAAATTCAGGCAAATTAATTTACGTTAATCCACAAGACGTTGCAGTAATTAGTGCAATGTAAGAGAATTTGTAGTCCTACCCTTTTTGATTTGCTGAGGGGGAGGAGAGAGGGAATGAATGAATTATATTTCACATATTTACCTGGAATGTAGAAATATCATCTCTTATAGGTGAACATTTAAATTTTTTCTCTTCTACTTTGCCTATAACATGACATTGATATATTCACAGTGAAAATAAATAAAGCAACTGCAATTCAAATAACATGAATTGTGCACGTGTAGTCCTTCACTGCAACATGACATTTTCTTGGCTTTGACGAATGAAGCCAAATGAGGAGTGTCCTTCAAAATCCGAGTCAGATGACACCTTATTTAAAGACACAAAACGTCTCAGCAACACAACATGGCTCTGCAAAGCATGCCAACTGCTATACTTTTGTACTCAGGCTTGCAACAGATATATCTATATCTCTCTCAATTGTGCCACTGCAAAAAAAAAAAAAATCCTTAAGTGTAACTGGATTATTTTTAAATGAAGGGCCTTGAGAAAAAGATTTCTATAAGGTTGACCAATAAACCCTTCTTTTGGAACAAATTTATCCTGTGCAGTTACTAAAGAAATCTGCTTAAACAGAGAAGTTTTTCTCATCTGCTTTAAATCATGCATTTATGTTAATTAGATGAACCCTATAGTGAATGGGTATGGTTGCTGGTAACCCTGTGTTAGCTAAATGTACTGTACAAGTCAGCAATGATGTGTAGTGGGATACAAGTCAGTTGTTCATATACCAAATCTCATGGGAGCCTTAGCAATCAAACATTAAGGAAGCGAAGGCATTGATGGCTTTCAGAATAAAGGTCACCTTCTGCTTAAAGGACATGTTTGTGCGTGCAGAATGGAGGCATCTCAGTACACACCTGTGCCAAAGGGTACAACATTATGTATTAAATCATGCATATTTCTAATGTACTGTGCATATTACTTCCTCATTACTATGATACTTAATGCAGTATAAACGTGATCATTTCTCATTGTGGCACTGTGCAGTTGTGCATTAGGAATCCATATATACCGATGGTAACCAAAGCTTTCTAGACTTCAGTTTTTAGTGGGTGTGTTTGTGTGCATATACAGTACATACCCTGTTTTAGTGCACATGATTGTCCTTGTCTATGCAAACAAACATTTGGCTCAGTCAAAATGTAAAATGCCAATGCTCTTCCTACAGCAAGATCCATTACAAGACAATGCAATAAATCATCATTATTGTTTATAGGATCCCTAGCAGAATTACAAGTACAGACAGAGAATAGATGTAGATATGTAAAGCAAGGCTAAATAACTCAATAGCTATTTCATCATAATGAAACACAACTGCCTATATAAAGCTTAACTAGTGATTAATCCATGCAGAAATGCCCGTCTATCTCCATCATACACACACCTATCACTTACATAAAACACACGCCCCAGGCCCTTTCTCCATTTCCAGATCCACTGTTATATAGTATACATATAGCATGCAGGGTATATAGTATACAAATAGCATATAAGCGATAGACATATAGTATGTAGGTTATATAGTACATATCCATAGTATGTAGGTTATATAGTACATATCCATAGTATGTAGGTTATATAGTACATATCCATAGTATGTAGGTTATATAGTACATATCCATAGTATGTAGGTTATATAGTACATATCCATAGTATGTAGGTTATATAGTACATATCCATAGTATGTAGGTTATATAGTATGTATTTTACATGGTATACAAATAGTATATAGGTTATATAGTACATATCTATAGTATGTAGGTTACATAGTATACATATAGTATGTAGGTTACATAGTATACATATAGTATGTAGGTTACATAGTATACATATAGTATGTAGGTTACATAGTATACATATAGTATGTAGGTTACATAGTATACATATAGTATGTAGGTTACATAGTATACATATAGTATGTATACTATGAATTGTACAGCGCTGCATAAATTTGTGGAGCTTTATAAATAAAATTATACATGTATACATACATATAGCATGTAGGTTGCATGGTATACATATAGCATGTAGGTGATATAATATACATATAGCATGTAGGTGATATAATATACATATAGCATGTAGTATAGGCGATGTGTAATTGCACACACTGCAGTACATAACGTTATCACTACGGATGAATGTAACTCTCCGGCATGGCATTGCCAGTAGTCTTTATATGTGAAATTCAGTATGTAAAGGTCGCAGTGCACTTCTGGCCTCCTCTACCAGGGAAGAGTTCCGAGCCCATCATACTCATTACTACTCTAGTCATACCGCACACCCCATCCTTCTCTATCCAGCGACTGCCGCAGCGATCCAGGTATAATTAGGGAGTAAAAGGCGTTTGTACTTGGGTTTTGTCCTTACCTCGCTGCTGTAGAGCCTGGGCTGCTGCTGCTGAGGATCTGAGTGACAGTGCAGGGGGAGGGGAGAGGAGAGGGGAGGGGAGAGGAGAGGGAGGGGCTCCGGGGGGGGGAAGCCTAGGACAGTTAGTGCGTGACGTCAGTAACACTCCCTCCGGAACCCGATAGCGGGAGTAGAATGAGAAGCGAGTGCGGGTCCCGCCCCGGCTGTCTGATCATGGGGATGGGCTGTTATATAAATAGAGGCTGGCTCGGCAGCTGCTTGCCTCGGAGGGTGTAAACTAGCATCTGATCCAGCCAGGCAGGCCCTGACCCTGGGACAGCAATGCCACTCTCTCTCTAGCTGATCTGAGCAAGCAGAAGAGGAGGAGGGTTGATCCATTGTCCAATAACCAACCTCCTTCTCCAGCATCACCACTCTGATTAATAATAATAATTATTCTATTAATTATGACTGTTGCTTATTATAGATGATAAAAATGTCAACTTGCAACTAAACAATTTTATCATCTCTTAGGACAGCGGTTCTCAACCTGGGGGTCGCGAGGCCATCCCACTGGGGTCGAGAACCGCGCCGATACCCGATAGTACCCACAGGAACCCTTCTTATAAAGGTTCCTGCGGGGTGACGTCGGCCATAAACGTCACCACGTGATGCGCGTACGTGATGACGTTTCGGCCGAACATCACCACGTGACGCGCGTATGTGATGACGTTCCACCGAAACGTCATCACACGCGGTGTGGTGACATCAGCGCGGTGACGTCAGAGGGGGTCGCGGTCTCAAAAAGGTTGAGAACCGCTGTTTTAGGAGAATATAATATACTTATGTGATTTCGCCAGCGACATTCCCTCTGCACTTTTAAAACCAAACTGAAGTCCTTTTTTTCAGAAGCGCTAGCAATTATATTTATCTCTGATTTTTATGCATATATTTTATCTTTAGTTATTCATGCTTAATATCTGTATTTATTGACTTATTTATGGTTATTTATAGACCAGTGTTTCAGAACATTGCTACAGCTCTTATTACCCATCTGTGTATGTTAGTCTTCCTCCCATTTAGATTGTAAGCTCTACTGGGCAGAGACTTTCTACCTCTTGTGTGAACTACAACCCGGCACTTAAAGTGAAGTATCCTTTTGATATTACAATTGTATTGTACAATGCACTTTTCCCATGTCTGTATTATATTTGTATTGCTGAATTGTACAGCGCTGATTAAATTTGTGGCGCTTTATAAATCAAATTATACATACATGCGTTTACCGATATTGTAGCAATGTCAAACTTGTGCATATTCACTAATAAGTATTCTGTCAGGGAGATGAAGAAAATTGTCAATAATTGTTACTCGATTTCTGAGCGTTGTCAGCAGCTCCTTTTGGTAGTTAAGCTATCATGCTCAGAAGAAGTAGCAAAGTGATGTTATCTTTACATTGATCTCTTTAAAAGAGACAATGTCACTATCTACTTCTATATTAATTACTACATAATGGCAATATGCACAACATCAGCTTGGCCTAGGAATGTCCCACCAGGAGGACTTCCCCCTTTGCCAGCCTATGTCACATGATTTACGACATTACACACAACGCCGCTGAGGGAGGAGAAACTCCCGGTGACCCATCAGGCCAGTCCAACACTGAATATACTGTACATATATTAGTATAAGAGAAGACAGTGTCACAGTTCAGTGTGTTTTGGTTGCCAGTGTTGTTGCAGGAGAATAGTCACAAACAATGATCTCAGTTATCAAAAAGTAACACATCTATGGGACAATTCACACATTAATAAATAGGCCCCAAATATTGCTCTTTGCTGTTTTGGTTTAATTCTAATTGCGTTGCAATCAGTACACTAGTCGTAAAATTGTAATGTGTGTATTCTATTGCACTTGTACACAAATCCATTGTGGACATTATTTCACAAATCCATCTAGTGAAACTCTCTGATTGTACTCAGCAATTTTAAGAATGACATAACCATTGATCATGCCAGTCAGATTAATATGTGTCACATATATTTGCATCTGTCCACCACATATCTGGCTGAGCAGACTAAATTGAACATAGGCCTAGACTTAGGCTGCAGGGAACTCTAAGTAAAGGTGAAAACTGCCCCATATGCCCATTATAAATTCCAGCCATGTAAAGCAGAGCACAGAAGCTTTCAAGACTCCAGTGTTCTTAAGCACTAATTTATATAGACGAAGATTTTCTCCTTTTCTGTAATTTATAAGGATATCAAATTTTGAATAATGTTGAAGAACAATATTAAATATATGATGCTATGTAGTATCTCCCTCATGGGTGTTATTCACTAAAGTCTGAATTGTTGCGTATAGGTGCGAATTCGCCAGATAAAGATAGTCGCAATAGACTGCTACTGTCGCAGTCGCCTCTTTATAATGAAAATATTGTTGCAGTTGAGACTTTATTAAGGGGAATTTGTTGCAATCTTAACTTTAAAAAATTGTCGCGACTTTATAATGGGGAAATTGTAGCGGATTTGCTATGGGAATCTGCTGTTTGTGAATTCGACAGTCAAATTCACACCTTAGTGAATAACCCCCAATTATGTAGTGTTACCCCTGTAGACAATAGCAGAACTAAACCCACCCAGACCCCAGTGAACCCCCTTCCTTCACCCTGAACAATTAAAGGAGACTTACTAGGATCCATGGAGGCACTGGGTACAGATCTTGCAGGGCTGCATAGGGATCTCAGTGGTCCTTGCACAGAGCGGCCGGGCCTTTTGAGGGATTGACCGCTGTGACTCTAATAGTTATGCCCCTGCTTACTGACATTGCCCCAAATATTGTGGTTCTCCTCGATAGATGCTGCTTTCGTAGCTGTGAAGTGTCCCCCCACAAACAATGACCCAATTCTTGCTAGGATGAAGTTACTCTTTCTCCCTTGACAAAGTCTTAGGAATTATGTTAAATTCTAAATCTTGAGAGGATATCTTTGACAGCGGTACTGGCTATGGTCATAAACATTCTATGAAACATTCTTGTTTGTTGTGTGTGTGATAAATTAGGACTAGAGTGGGCACCACGAGAACAGTTGTACAGTACTGTATATGAGCAGTGTTCCACTCCCTGTGTAAAAACAAGGCTGAAGTTTAAAGGGGAACTAAAACTTGTTTCATCCAGGGGTGATCTTTTAAAGGGTGGGGATGGGGGAAATACTTACCAATCAGGTTTTACTCCCCAGCACTGCCTCTAGCTTTCACTATGAAGCTGCTTTCTTCTGCTGTGCAAAGCTCTGCAATCCACATTCTGCTTCCTGTTCAAAGTCACTGAGGTGAGCATGCTCAGAAGCAGTTTTAAGTTAAAAATTCTGCTTCTGATCATGCCCACCTCTCAATTTGGAAAGGAAGTGAAAAGGATTACAGAAAAAGATATCACCATGATAGTGTGATAGTTACAGCAGGAAGTATTGCTGGAGAGTAAATCCCTTATCAGTATATATCAACCACCTCCTTAAGAATCACACCTAGATGGAACAAGCTCTAGTTCCCCTTTAAATACTAGCAGATAACCATTCCAGATATTGAGAAGCAGCAGGCATTTAGTGCCCAGAACCATAGGAAACTCATCTTTAGGAGACTGCTGTTTCTGGGTAAATGTTACTGATTAATTATCTACTGTGCCAAATTTCCCTATAGGCGCATGACTATAGGCAACACAGATTGAAGGGCACCTCTTTCCCTGTCAGGGACAAAGGCAGGGGATGATCAGGGAGATAGATTCTAACTATGAAGTTTTTTAGTGTTCAAATATTAAACATGAGATTTACAATTTCAGTTTGCATGAAATAACACACTTCAGTTCACTGCATAATTTAATGATTATTTGCAAAAGGAATGTAGTTAGTTATTGAGTCATAAGAACATTGGGCCAGGCTTCCAGTCTGCAGGTACAACTAAAGATATCTGTAAGAATTTTCCCCAATTTGCCTTTAAAGGGGGACCTAATCTGGGAAATTAATCAATCACCTATGATGTTACTCCTAAAAATAATGAGAAAAGATGGGAAGTGACAAAAAGGAGCAACCTACTCCAACAAATATACATTATAGAACCCCTATCCCCTCACTCCCCTATGCCATATATGTTATAACTGTAGGAGATGCAATAGGAAAAGAAATATCAACGGTGCAACTCAAACTCGGCCCTTTTTTTCCCTTTCCCTTCTTCTCTCCCCGCATTTGTATCTTTATCTCTCCTTCCCCTATA
>WMED01000809.1:0-31314 GCA_019650415.1 Pipa parva
GGACGGCCTCGCGACCCCGGCGGGGGTCGCGACCCACAGGTTGAGAACCGCTGCCATACAGCCACGCTTAAAGCCAGGCCCCACTTAACACTAGGACCAGGCCGCATCCAGAGGACCCCACACTGACACCCCATAGTCCTCCCTCCAGATCGCCAGATCCACACAGAGACGCAGGAGCTGCCGGATCACACAAGTGCTGGCAGGGAGAGAGAAGAAAAAGCAACTGCAGGCAACAGACAGGAAAGGCACAGCTGCCGGTGAGTAAAACAAAAGGAAACACATAAATGTTGGCCAAAAAGCTGTCCTCAACTTATATACGGTAATTTTGTCAATAAACGGTTTTATTTCAAATCAACTTTTTTTATTCATTTAGAGTGTTTCACAATAACGCAGATAAAAACTGAATAATGTCTTACTGGATCATCTAATCTTTCTACTGGTATAACAGTTTGCACTACTGAAAAATTCACAGAAATGTTGACAAGATTGTTACAAATGTAATACTTTGTATTAAGTAAATATAGAAGACAATAGTGAACAGGAAGTTCTCTGGATTCTAAGCTTTCAGGACTTATTGGTCTCTTCAGAAACTATTTTTTGCGACTTCAAATGTCAACATAAATTGTACTATTTGAAAATGTACCTCCTATTTTATACTTAAAAAAAAAACTTCTAAGGTCAGTTCAGTTATTTTCTCTATAAAAAAAAGGGAAAAGTATTTTAAAAATGCCTAAGGAATGTTAAATTAGTGATAAGTGGCAAACACTGGTAGCTATATTTGCAGAATATTCCAGATGCATCAATCATGTCTGTTGTGGACAGGCAGATTTATAGCTGGTTTTAAAGTGGTGTGGAAAATAAATCCCTTTGCTTTCAGAATTCCGCTTTCAAGCAATTTAACCTTTACATGCGCAGATCTTATGGAAGAATCAGATACTTGTGCTGCTGTTTTTATGATGCTTGAATATGTTTCAGGTTATAGTCCTGCTTGCAAGCACTATCTGAACGTTAATATTTGTGGGTTTAGTATTAGATGTTTTACATTGAAACAGTTGTAAGCATATATGCAGTATTGTGGGTATAGGCATGCTCTGTAAAGGAGTCACTTAATTTTATGCATTAGTAGATTTTTTTAGTAGCGGGTGCAAACATTTAGGATATATTTAGAAATTGGACTAGGCTCTAAAAAAATAGAGGGAAAAGGATGATGGCAGAGAAGCTTTATGGCATTTAAGATACTTATGGCCTAAAGAGTGTATAGCAGAGCAATATCAATACAGCATAATTATATGTATGTAACAAGCAGTGCATGCATGCACACACTACTTGTTACTTCTGTCAGCTGAATGCTGACAGGTGCTGCAGAGACTCAGCTCTCCTCAGCACTTCCAGGATGGATCAGCCAATCCGGAACCACTGAAGTCATGGATGTCATCAGTGGCAGATAATTCAAAAAGCTGTGCACTGCCTTCAGCAGTCTCTATCATTAACATCACCAGGAAGGAAGTATCCTGTTTGTATCTTGCATCAAGTTCTGTTTAGTTTCAAGTTTTAATTAAATTGATCTGTTTCATGTGAATTCTGCTCCTGTTTTCTAGCATCCTGTTTGGTGGAGTGTCAGCTCTTCAGTAAGTATCTACAGCTTGCACCTATAGCCTCTGTCAAGTTCAGCACCAGCCAGTTTGCAGCATCTGACCCTTTCCTTGCTCCTGAGCTGTGTCAGTGCAGTGTCTACCCTGTTTCTGAGCTTCTACTAATGGGTGCTGTGTGTTACTGTTCAGCGCGTGCCCATTATTTCTGTAAGTGACTGATTTGTTATGCTGCACTACTATGCTCACTATGTTATAGTTCTGCTGTTCCATGTATCTGTCTGAGTTTCATGTGAGTCTATCCAGCTGCCACCAGTGAGCGGTTACTCTGAGGGCCGCGACCTGAGAGGTGCCTTCAAAGGCCATACCCCCTTTCAGGGGTTTCAGTGTGAAGACCTGGCCCTCTTTATACCCCGTGCCTCATTATTAATCTGTGCCAACTCCCACTGTGGTATTGAGGATCCACTATCTCTCCTTTTGCACTCTGCACTAGTACCTGCACCTGACTCTGCACCTGCATCAGAGTCCTGAGTATCCTGTTCCTGGCATATGGGCCTGGGTCGCTTGTGTTTCCCCCCTTCGGCTGCCCAATTCCTGTGGCATCCTTCTCCTGGCATACGGGCCTGGGTCGCTCCTGTTTTCCCTTATGGCTGCCCAGTTCTCGTGGCATTCTGTTCCTGGGTCTGCATCGGTTTCTGAGTCTGTACCCGCATCTATTCCTGTATCTCACTATTTCACCGGAAGTCAGTCCTTCCTGCCTCTATTGAACCCCTACAATTTGCCTACAGGAGGAATAGATCAACAGAGGACGCTATCACTACGTCCTTGCACTCAGCCCTTACGTACCATAAGGAGAAGGACTCCCACATTAGGATGTTGTTTATTGATTTTAGTTCTGCTTTTAACACTGTTCTGCCATCTAAGCTCATCTCAAAACTTGAACAACTTGGCATTGATTCCTACATGTGGAACTGGATTAATGACTTCCTAACGGACAGAAGTCAATCTGTCAGAACCAATAAATCTATCTCCTCCATCATCAGTCTCAGCACTGGTGTGCCTCAAGGCTGCATCCTCAGTCCCTTCCTCTACTCCCTCTTTACCCATGATTGCCTTGCTATCCATAATTCAAACCGTATTATGAAATTTGCCGATGAAGACACCACTGTCATCGGCCTCATCAAAGGAAATTACATTGCTTCATACATGGACGTGATTCATAAACTCATCATCTGGTGTGACACAAATTCGCTCTCCCTGAATGCCAAGACCAAAAGAGTTAATCATCGATTTCAGAAAAAATCACCACGTGCACAATCACCCCTTGTCCTGAATAAAAATGTGGAAGTGGACAGGGTAAATAGCTTTAAATTCCTGGGAGTTCATCTATCCAACAACCTCACGTGGTCTTTCAACACCTCAAAGTCCTTAGGTAAAGCTCATCAAAGACTCTATCTTCTTAGGTGTCTCTGGAGGGAGCGTGTCTGTTCATGCATTTTAGTGAACTTCTATAGATGCTCTATAGAAAGTATACTGACCTACTGTATTACTGCCTGGTTTGGTAATTGCTCTATCTCAGACAGGAAGGTGCTTCAAGGAGTGGTCAAACTAGCTCAGAGGACCATTGGTATCCAACTACTATCTATAAAGGACTAGTTGCCTAGCGCGAGCTCGTAACATTATTGCTGATGTGCACCACCCCAACCATGGTCTCTTCTTCTTTCTCCCATCTGGCAGACAGTATAGATGCCTAAAGTCACATATGAACAGACTAAGGAAGAGTTTCTTCCTGAACTCCATTATCAGGCTTAACCTCTCCCTTACATAACCCTAACCTTTTTTCCTCCTCCCCCATCCTTGCAATCTACTCCTTCTGTAATTACCTCTAATTTTATTTGATATATTCATATTCTACATTATTTATTATTATATTTATTAAGTATTGATACATATTTATTACTTATTCAGATATGGCCATTCTACTTATGACTATGACGCACTTGCTATTTCACTGATAAGTATGTTCTTATACTATTCCAGTGACAATAAAAATAATCTAATCTATCTACCTGTTCCTGAACCTGCACTTGTCTGTTCACCTGTCCTGTTTCTGTTTATTTTGGATCCCATTAAAGAGCCATGTTCTTTGGATATTTCCTGTTTCCTGCCATGTTTGTGTTTCCTAAATAGCAAAAAAGGAGAAAAGGAAAACCTATTTCATGCACACAAAATTTATTAAACAGTAGAAAACAATTTAAATAGCACAAAAAAAATAAATAAAACCATTTAAAAACATAGATCCTTGGTCATTAGACCAGACAACAGAGGATTCAAAGATAACAATCTAATATATAAAAGATAGAGCAAGAATAAACGATAAACTAGGTATAAGTAACCTGCAATATGTTCTATAAAGAATAAATAAATACCAGTCCAAAACAGTCTCAGTCAGATAGTCTATGTAGCATTATGAAACACAGGCCAGAGCTGATAGTGTAAAGATCCAAAACTCTTAGTAGAGATATTAATGCGATGCCGGCTGGATTAGATCAATCGTGTGCTGAGCTGGTGGCTGGAAATTGAATCCTCTGATGGAGAACGCTATAAATGCCAAACGCATTTCGCCTGTGAGGTTAAACAGGCTTCTTCAAGTGGTGATTTCTAACAAGCAAATGCGCTTTTTAAATCCTATGGAATCGCAGCATTTTTGTGTTTCCTGTCAGGTCCAGTCCTATCCTTCCCTTCCTTACAGAATGATAGAACCTCTGTTCCCAGAGGTCCCTACATTACAATGTGTAAGGGATACTAATAAAATCTGGATTAGTCACCTTAAGGTGTTTTCCACCTAGGACTGAATTTTTAGCTTGTTGTAAATAATTGTTTTCTAATACAGTTAGATATGTGGTCAAAATTCCATAGAAACAGGGGTTGTTTGGTTTTTCCACACCAGAGTGTGGAATGTTAGTTATATATGTATACATGTAATTCTCCTTCTGAACTACTTCCAGATCAGATTGTAGTATTGATTGGCTGGTAACAATGTCTATTACCTTTCAGAATGGCTATTCTGGTCTTGCTATAACAGAGAATAACAGATTTGGAGTCATGTTTAAAATGATGATGACCACATCAAGGTTACTTGTAGTTAATTTATCTGACATGATGTTTTGCCACCTGTGACTCAAGAAGAAAATAAGTTTTATTTGAAAAGGGGAACAATGAGGGAGCATTTAAAGTAGAACTAATTTCTAAAAAAAGATATTGACTAGAAATGTTTAACCTTATTTCAAAAATTAGCTCAACATACCCAAGTGTCCTGTAGCCCTATGGGACAGTTTAGCCTTTTTCATACACATCATACATGCCAACACTGCCTTACAAAGAGATTTATAAAATATACCTAATGCAGGTCTGAATAGATTCCACTAAAGAATTGCACACTGCATTCTTTATATTCTTCCACTTTGAAGAGTATTGTATAGTAGCTATGTAGTTATGTTACAGCTACCCGTGTGTTATGAGGATACATACCTTACTTATTAGCCACACAGAGTCTATATTTTATAATTTTACACTGATAAAAGAATGATGATAACATCATCCCTTATAACAATACTGTATATTCAATAGAAAGGTAGCAACTCTTTTGCTCTCACCGAGACAGGAATCCCTTTAACGCGCATGCTGATGTCCGCGTACAGGACATCAGCATGCGCATACTACTATTAACAAAGTGAGCCGAACAGATCGTAGCTCACTTCGCTTCTTCATGAATTACCCCCTTAATGTTGTGCACCAGATAAAAACCTTTGTAACATTTCTACAGAAGGTTACAGTATACTGTATATATTCATATCCTCATAGTTTTAAAAGTTCTATTGAATATAATTTTTTTTTTTAAATATATTTGAATAACGATGAAACAATTCATGAAGCAAAAGCAGAAGGTATTCCACCTTACTACTAACGAATTCACATTTTCTACTTATTCTATCTCTGAGCCTTATGGTGCAATCAGGCTATAAAGTCACTTTCATGGTGAGAACGTCTGGCTAATGTTAATGACATGAAAAACAGATGTGATTTTGAAAAATTAGGTTAAAATGCTAATTAATTTAATGAAGGAAATCTAAATCTCATTTCGCAAAATTAGTTTAATTTGAAAATGCAAATGACTCATTAAAAAGATGTAGACATGGTGCCTGGATTCATTAAGAATGTTAGTTTTCTCAAGGCCCAAATTTTATGTATTGATTGGTGATTATCTGATTTGTATATCATTCAGTGGAGTTATTAACACATATGAGTTAATCCAATAAGTATGGCAAAGGCTAAACATTGCTGTCAATGTAGTATCAAATGTTGCAATTTCTACGCATTATTATTATAAAATGCACCACACCAATAAAACTATGCCATAGTTGTAAATATTTTTATGCATCACCGATTGATAGCTCCAAGCTTATGAAATATAATACACAGAAAATGTTCTGCACATGCTCCTTTTGATGACTCTAGTTTTAGTAAGGTACAGCTCTTCACCATTAGCCTGAGAAAAGTGAGATTTAATAAACTTGGAAAAGGCCGATTTTTGCCTTTCCAAATTTATTCCCATGAGATCTTGGCAGTTTCATGCGGTAAATATCTCAAGGTTTTTTTTTTAATTGATATTTAATGACAAACGTATCAATCAAATCTTTCGAAGGAAGATTAATGTGAAGTATGTAAAGTGTTAATTAATTAATGAATTAACACTTGTATACTTTAATTAATTACATTAATTAATTAATGTAAAGTATGTAAAGTGTTAATGTAAATATGGCTACCTTTCTATTGAAAAATTCGATTGAAAAGATTTTGTCAGTAAATATCGATTGAAAAAATCTAATATTTACCATGAGAAACTGCCGAGATCTCGCAGAAATAAACTCGGAAAGGCGAAATTGGCCTGAGTTTTTTAAATTTTGCCCAGTCTACACAGTTGATTATGCAATCATTAAATACAGAAGCACACCTTTAGTGATATTTATTGAGTAATCCATTTTATGCATCGAATGGATGCTTAATAAATATCACTAAAGAGATGTACTTTAGCCCTCAGTAACTGTTAACTGAATGGTAGAGACCTAATACAATAGATTTTGATATTTTAATATATCATGCATAATACTGGAGTTATTTCAGATTTAGTTTTTTTTTTAATATTACCAATTGAAATAGCACCGACATCTTAAGTGGTACTGTCCAACATCTTCTGTGGTGCTGTTTAAAATTTATTGCAATCATCTGATGGTTTGTAGTGAATGGCAGATGATTTTGTAAAGTGTAAGGGCAGACTTGGTTTTCATTAAACACTTCATTGGCAAATTACAATTTTGATGTTGCAAAGTAACATAATCATTTAGGGTTTCATAAAGCCATATGTCAATCATATTTAACTTTAAGTTTAATACAAAGTCAAGCCAGAGAAAGGTAACCCTCCCCCTCAAAAGATGCTGCTAATTTTTCCCAAAATTGAAAAAATTCTTTACGGATCCCCAAGAAACAATCAGACTTGCCTCTGAATCCCTCCCTGAATATAATTTGCCACCAGTACCCTTTCTGTTTTAGGGTTTGGTAGTTATGGATTTACCCCTTCTCAAAAATATTTTCAAAGGCAATGGTGGGAAGGGCATTCCATCACTTTAATGTCCTTACTGTAAAAACTCTTTCTACATTTTTTTTTCTTTCAACATGGAAAAATAGTATCTTTTCCAGTAAAAAGAAACCAAGCTTGGAGAGTTTGGCATAACTATGATTATGTATTACTTATTCAATTAAATATTCTGCCCTGAAACTTCTCTGGTTGTACAATGTCCTATTTGAGACACAGAGACCAAATTTGTTATATTAGAGATCTCTCTAATAATTTATACAAACAAAAAATTATTTTGATTCTATGCCTGTTTTAATATAACCCATAAAATTATCATGGTCTACCTCAGGGATAGCGAACCTATGGGATGTGTGCCAAAGAGAGCACACAGAGCCCTATCTTTGGGCACGTGAGCCATCGCCAAACCTGCCTTCAGTACAGGCCGCGGACATGATCTGATAGTTTTCAGGCCAGAACCATGGCCTGCACTGAAGGAGCACTCGATCACAGGGAGCTCTCCTCCCCCGATGCATGTGCGCTCCTCCCCCGATGCAGGCATGATGATGTCACTCACCAGCACCGGCACTTCAGGGGATGCACTAGTGAGTGACGTCACCTTTTTGGCACTCCGTGCCCAAAAGGTTCGCCACCCCTGGTCTAGCTGATTCTGCATCTCCTGCTGAAGTTAAAGAAACAGTCCAGCCTCCAACAACTATTTGCCTGCCTCTTTGCTGCTGTTGAATAAATGTGTTTGCAATATATTGTATTTACTTATTTCAATTTCTTTTAAGTTTACAAACCGTTTCTTTTAGAAGCTCCTTCTCTCTGTCCCCTACTTCCACTTCAGCAGTTAGTTTTGAATTTCACATAAGGAAATTTTATGAAAGACTTGACATTTATAAGTAACCAATCAGAATCTTGCAAGTGTGCAACTTTAACGAGCTGCTGCTCACCTACTTCTTTCTGACTGTTTCATTTCAGAATTCCCTAACCTGTGGGTCAATTCAGTGGCAAGAGATTTCACAATGATCAGCTGAAGACAAAGCAGATGAGAGAGAAGGGGTTTCTGTAAGAAAGTAGCTAAAAACACAAAAATAGTGAAAATACAGTGTGTGTATATTATATATTGGAAAAAACAGTTGTTGATTATATTTCAGATAGCATACTTACAGTGCTGGCCAAAAGTATTGACACCCCTGCAATTCTGTCAAATAATACTCAAATTTCTTCCAGAAAATGATTGCAATCACAAATGCTTTGATATTAATCTCTTCATTTTATTTGTCTTCAATGGAAAAACCACAAAAAGAATTGTCAAAAAGCCAAATTGGATATAATTCCACACCAAACATAAAAAAGGGATTGGACATAAGTATTGGCACCCTTAGAAAAATCATGTGATGCTTCTCAAATTTGTGTAATTAACAGCACCTGTTACTTACCTGTGGCACATAAAAGGTGGTGGCAATAACTAAATCACACTTGCAGCCAGTTGAAATGGATTTAAGTTGACTCAACTTCTGTCCTGTGTCCTTGTGTGTACCACATGGAGAGAAGAAAGAAGACCAAAGAACTGTCTGAGGACTTGAGAAGCAAAATTGTGAGGAAGCATGAGCACTCTCAAGGCTACAAGTCCATCTCCAAAGACCTGAATGTTCCTGTGTCTACCGTGCGCAGTGTCATCAAGAAGTTTAAAGCCCATGGCACTGTGGCTAACCTAACTAGATGTGGACGGAAAACTGACAAGAGATTTCAATGAAAGATTGTGCGGAAGGTGGCTAAAGAACCTTGACTAACATCCAAACAAGTTTAAGCTGCCCTGCAGTCTGAGGGTACAATAGTGTCAACCCATACTATCCGTCGGCATTTGAATGAAAAGGGACTCTATGGTAGGATACCCAGGAAGACCCTACTTCTGACCCAGAGACATAAAAAAAGCCAAGCTGGAGTTTTCCAAAACTTACTTGAGAAAGCCAAAAACTTTTTGGAAGAATGTTCTCTGGTCAGATGAGACAAAAGTAGAGCTTTTTGGGAAAAGGCATCAACATAGAGTTTACATTCTATGGAACATGGTCCCTACAGTCAAGCATGGCAGAGGTTCCCTGATGTTTTGGGGTTGCTTTTCTGCCTCTGGCACTGGACTGCATGATCATGTGCATGGCATTATGAAGTGTGAAATCTACCAACAAATTTTGCAGCATAATGTAGAGCCCAGTGTGAGAAAGCTGGGTCTCCCTCAGAGGTCATGGGTTTTCCAGCAGGACAATGACCCAAAACACACTTCAAAAAGCACTAGAAAATGGTTTGAGAGGAAGCACTGGAGACTTCTAAAGTGGCCAGCAATGAGTCCAGACCTGAATCCCATAGAACACCTGTGGAGAGATCTCAAAATGGCAGTTTGGAGAAGTCACCCTTCAAATCTCAGGGACCTGGAGCAATTTGCCAAAGAAGAATGGTCTAAAATTCCAGCAGAGCATTGTAAGAAACTCATTGATGGTTACCGAAAGCGGTTGTTCACAGCTATTTTGTCTAAAGGTTGTGCTACCAAGTATTAGACTGAGGGTGCCAATAGTTTTGTCCGTCCCATTTTTGGAGTTTTGTGTAAAATGATCAATGATTTGACTTTTTTTCATTATCTTTTGTGTTTTTTCATTGCAAGCAAAATAAATGAAGATATTATTACCAAAGCATCTGTGATTGCAATAATTTTCTGGAAGAAATTGAGTACTATCTGACAAAATTGCAGGGGTGCCAATACTTTTGGCCAGCACTGTAGATGGCCATACTAACAATGTGTAAAGCCCATCCCTGCAAAGATAACATATACTTTGTAGTCTTTATTGCTGCAGTTTGTTATCTTCAGTAGGTGCTGAAAAGAAGTTCTTTATCTTCAATAGTGTTGACAAAAAAATGATTGTAAGTTATTGATAAAGAAAGTAAAAAGTAGTGGCCCCAATAAATAAAAACACTAGTTACAAGTGACATGCCTGTCTGCCTGTGTACCTTAAAGGACCAGTAAGACCAGCCAATAAAAGCTTTCAATCATTTTAAAAAGTTCACATTAACTACATACTAGGTAGAAGGGCATAACATTTCTTAACACTCGGTTATATTTTTCTGCATTACATAACATTTGTAAAGCAACATGCATATTTTAAAAGGAATGTCATGAAATAAAAATAAATGTACTCTTCGGGAGGGAAAAGGGATGAAGAAATCACACAGCTACTATATCGATGAAAGTGTAACAATACTAAATGAAGATAGGTGCAAGACTAACGAGAGAATACAAATATAGAATATCAAAATGTTTTAACCTGCAAGCTACCGCTCAAAAAATGGTATGAGATAAACGTAATCAAAATATAACTTTTAATAACACTAGTTAAAATAATAGGTATCAAAAATTCTCGATAAGAACAATGTTGACATAGGATAAGATGATGGAAAGTTGATAATCCTCTTATGCTAGCAGGATTATCACAAATAGGAAGCTAAGGAAAAGGGGAGGGAAATGTGTAACTCCTCTACACATGTAATGTACACATACTCCAAAAGCAGTGGTCAGCAGCCACTGTGCATGTGCAGTTGAAGCAAGCACAGGGAATCTTCGTTAGAGAAGGAAGTGATGTAATCCTGGCCTCTTAGATCCTCCCACTCCCTTCCCTTAACCAATGGCTACAGTGCTGCTAATGAGTGACAACAGAAGGAAGTGCTGGGGAAGGACTGTGTGTAGGAGTGAATGAGCAGGTACAAGGCAGGGGAAAGGATGGGGAGCAGCTTCACAGGGTTGGGCATGGGGGTCAAGAGGGGGAGCAGCAACACAGTATGGGGCAGGGAGTGGGGAGCAGCTACACAGTATAAGGTGGGGGAGGGGAAACACTAAACAGAATGAGTCAGGGGAAGGGAGGGGGGCAGCTATACAACATGGGGAAGGGAGAAGGGCAGCTACATAGTATGAGAATGGGGCAGGGTGTGAAGGGGAATTATATGAACAGGATGGGGCAGGGGAAGAGGGAGGGTGCTATCTAACAAGCTCAACAATATGTGTATTGCACTGGGAATTATTCTCACACCTTTAGGGACAGGCATTATGACACCTGCACTGGGATTCATTCTCATACCTTCTTCAAAACCATTTGTGCATCAAACACAATAAAGTACACCTAAATAAATGCATCCTCATTTTACAAAAATAAATATTCATGGCTATGAATATTTTAGTCTTTATTCCATGCATCAGCATCTTAGTTCTATTATAATATTATATAGTAGATTATCACTAAAAAGTTAAGAGTAATTTACTTATTTAGAAAACTATAATAAAAAACATTTGCCTTGTTTACCTGCTGCTGTAAGCTTTTTACCACTTATGAAAGTGAAACTACTGGCAGAGTGTAGCAGTTGCAGGCAGTGTGAACCTGAGAAGATGTAACTTCCTGCCAGAACTTCTGCAGTGATGTCACAGGTCATTAGCATGTTTAATGTATTCAAAATGGCTGCTGTCAGTGTGCAGAGCTGTGCAAACTGCAGTGGGACAGTACAGAGACAAAAGAGTAATTCTGTATTTTTTAAATACGATTTAGGAGATAGATTGGTGTACTACTTATATGTATATGTACTTGTGTGTAAAGTACCTTTAGTTCTTTTTTTAAAGTCTGTGATGTCTACAACTAAAGCTCATAGATCAATTTATCTACATTAAACTGATTTGCTTTCCAGTATGATAATTTAAAGCAATAATCACCTTCAAAACATTGCATCAATCTAGAAGACATCTGTTTCAGAATCATTAACATATAATTATTTTTTCATGTTCCTGTAACATCTGCTTAACAACTTAAAAAAAAATAAAATCAGACATCTGTTTTCAATGACTACTCATTAAATATATGTTAATAGTTTTTGACCTCTAATTACAATGTCAACAGTCTTTTTTTTTTTCTCAGTTTAGAAATTCCTTCTCTTTGTCCCCTACTTCCACTTCAGCAGTTGGTTTTGAATTTCAAATAAGAAATTTTTATGAAAGACTTGAGATTTATAAGTAACCAATCAGAATCTTGCAAGTGTGCAACTTAACCAAGCTGCTGCTCACCTACTTCTTCCTGACTGTTTCATTTCAGAATTCCCTAACCTGTGGGTCAGGTCAGTGGCAAGAGATTTCACAATGATCAGCTGAAGACAAGATATATATATATATATGCTGTATATATATATATATATATATATATATATATATATATATTGCAAAAACAATTATTTGTTGATTACAGAATCATTAACATATAATTATTTTTTCGTGTTCCTGAAACATTAGATTGACAACTAAAAAAACAAATCAAAGACTACTCATTAAATATATGTTAATAGTTTTTGACCTCTAATTACAATGTCAAGTCTTTTTTTTTCTCAATTTAGGGAGTACATATTTTTATTAATTGCTTGAATTTCTGGGAGCAGCACCTGAAACAGGTAATTAGGTTTTCAACACATAACCACACTTCCAAACTTTAGACTATTATATGGATGTATATTTTAACTTGTAAAGTTGCAGTTTCAGTTCAAGACCTGAGTTAAATTAGTTTGCCTTTCAAAAGCCTTTGGGAAGTATTTTGCACAGTACAGAAGTATTGTCTATATTTACCGTTATCTGGTAACAATTCACAATCATGACAAGGTTTTATTCCCTGTACATAGGATTCCCAGAGCGTTTTGCAGTATGCGTTGGGAGCATAAGTTATATAGGTCAGGAGATCTAAGCTATATGATGAAGTGTTAAAGAACTTTGAGAGACTTGTGCTAGTAAAAGAACAGGTTTTTAGAGGCCCAAAGTTTTACAGTTATTAAAGAGGGTTAACTGGTGTGTGGGAAACCAACTGGGGGACACACTTGGCCCAGCATGCCCTGGGGAGAGAGAGAGAGAGAGAGAACTGGACATCTGGGATAAAGTTCCTCAGGCCTAGTCTTAAGGATTAAAGATTCTTAACTTCTGAGACCTTAACAAACTATTGAGTTGGATAAGGCAGATATCATTTGGATTGCTTTTACCAGTACTCAGAAATGGCATCCACATCAGTTATTGTCCAGTATCCTACATAATCAAAACTTGCCACACCATCTGCTTAAAGTGTATACCGTATATTAAAATATATGACATGTATAGACTGGTATTATATAAACAGCAAAAGAATGAACCCTCCTGGTATTGTTTCAGCAATGGAATTTATTTTATTGTCATGTTTGCAGATCTCTGGGGGAACTTTATGTTGCAGTTGTTGGATTATGTTATTTGTATTTGTGCTTTTATAGATAATGATGTCCTTGACTCTTTCATTTAAACCATATGTACTAATTTGGCACAACATCTAAATAACAAGATGTTGTGCTGAGGTGTATCCAGTACAAACGTAAGGTTGTTGTTATTATTATTATTATTATTAAAGAATTACTTGAAGCAAGGTGTCATTGAATCCTCCATTTCAGCAAAAGATCTGATCATATCAAATTTCTTTTCTTGGCATTCCTTTTGTGTTTTACTGATCTTTCTGCTACAGAAAACTGATAAGTAGATTAGTTCATAATAAAGGCAAGGATGTCCTTGATATTCCCCAATCTTGCATCTTGCTGGATACAGATGCAATATATATGTATAAATATATATGTATAAATATATATATATATATATATATATATATATATATATATATATATATATAAAATGTATGTTAGGGTAGAGTATTGCAATATTTTGTGATACCTTTTTTATTGGACTAACAGTCTTTTTAAATAAACATGCTTTCAAGAGGTCTGTCCTCCCTTTAACAGGTTACAAACAATACTAAGTACAGGCAAGAAGGTATTCTACTGAGACAACAGACTATTGAAAATGGTCGTAAATATACTGTACTTGTCATGAGGGGGGGTTGGTGGTGGAATTCCTTGGTACACAGAAAGTTATGGCTTAAAAACAAACATAAAGTATTATCACCCTTCTTCAGGCTACAAAGGGTTGTTATACCCCCAAAACATTGCACCTGTATCTCATACCTATGATTCAATAAAAAATGGATTATATAACAGAACCTGCAAAACCTGTGTGCATATTCTGTTTTGGACACATCATGCATGGTATCTTTAGTTTTAGTTTATTATGTAATTACTTCCAAAATGGGTCATATGTTGAAGCTTATGTACAGATTTAAAATCAGTCTCTCCATAACATTTTGTCGTAGGCAATGAAATAAATATGGGAAAAGTTCATGCTTAATGCATTGCTTTGGAGAAATTAAATAATTTATAATCATGCACATTCTATAACATTTGGTGTTTGCTATCCGAATGCAGTCAACTGCAAGCAGCGTCCATTATGTGATATACCTCAGTTATTTTTGTACATAAAAATATATTAAGTGGATTATTATTTATTAACAGCACCAACATTTTCAGTAGCTGACAGATGCGCAAGTTCAAACCTATTTAACATTTCATGAGGCCTTTTTTCATTTATTTTCAGTAAAAGGACTGCATAAAAGCTTAGCATACTGTCCATATATAAGCCTAGCCTCAGCAGAGTATTTACTAAGACATATTTGAAAGCCAAAGCATCTCTTGACACATATAAGGCAGTAACTGAACCCTCCAGGAAAGTAACATAAGGTTCTTCTGGAACTGAAAATGTACTTTTGTTAAAAAAAAAATGCACATTTAACAGAAAAACTGTGTCTTTTATTTACCAGGATAAAACACTGTTACGAGGTTATGATAGATCATGACACTTGCACAATGTAAACTTCCAGTCATTAAACAAATCCAAAGTAGTTATGCTAGTAAACCTAAGCAAGGCTTATTTTAAAACAAAGTCCTTCACATTGTAAACAGCAGAGAGACATGAATGTCACAGAGACAGTAACATGTTTGTGCAACATTAGTTAATATATACATATAAACACTGATATTTCTACTAGAAACTACTTATTTTATTGCAAAAAAAAATGTATCTATAAGGTAACTGCATGCTATATATTTTCAAACCTAAATGTTTGTAGCAGAAATACGAAAGGTAAAATTCTCTGCAGATATACAATGTCTCTGTATAGAATGCACACAGAGTACAATGAAAATCATTGTTAAAGTGCACCTGTCACTTCAAAAGTAATACTAATTTAGGCTGTACTAATGAAATAAACGTTTTTGTAAATATATATGTATTTTTTTAAAAATTTACCTTTATACAGCATTTCTTTCTGTCATCTTCCGTCAGCCTGACTTTTCTTTCCAGAGTGCCGGGTGGGCAGGGCTAAATGATTGACATTATGGTAATTCAGCATAGTGCGAAGTTAACTCCGGATCCTTTACATCACTTCGCAGAGGCTGTCATGCGCTCGCTGATGTCCTGCACACGCACATCAGCGAACGCTTTAAAGGGATTCCAGTCTCGGCGAGGCAACTCTATTGGTCTCGCCGAGTATGGAATACCTTTAAAGCGTTCACTGATGTGTGCATGCAGGACATCAGCGAGCGCATGACAGCCTCTGCGAAGTGATGTGAAGGATCCGGAGGTAACTTCGCACTATGCTGAATTACCCCCTATAGCTCCTCCAATTACTGTAGATCCTTTAAATCACGATCTAGCAGGGATCTGATTGGATCCCACCCCAACAAACCTGAGAAAGAAAAGGCAGGCTGACAGGGAAGAAGACAGAGAGAAATGCTGTATAAAGGTACATTTTTTAAAAATACATATATATTTACAAAACATGTATTTCATTAGTAGAACCTAAATTAGTATTAGTATTATATTAATAGCACTGAGTCACTTGTGCAAAAAAAAAGAAAGATTACCTAGAGAATATGTCCCCTTAAAACAGCTAGATATCAAGTGAAAAAATATAATGAATCAAATGGAAACAGAAAAGTGTTATCTGTAGTCCAAAGGCATAATTGCTTTGACACTACAACTGAATTAAAATCAAACAATATTTTTTGAAATAACATGTTTTACAGTAATCTTACCAGCCAGACCAATGAAACCTGTACTTGAGATGAGACACTGTATGGACCTCTGTATAGAACTTGATCACACACCATTATACTAAAAGAGAAAGAGGAAATGAATTACAAACAAATATAAAATCCATAATAATCTAATATATAATCATCAGTGCATATTATATTTAAACAGACAATATTATTATTATTCAATTATTTAATAATAAATAATTCAAAGCAATATTTCCTGACACTATTTCTCAAGTTTTCTAACAGCTGTATCCTACAATCCAGATGAAAAGGGAAAGAAAAAAAGTGCAAAACAAAATTTTCTGTAAAAACCATATGGGCTTATTTAAACACGCTATCAAACATAGTATCATAGTAACATATTCCTAAAGCTGAAAAAGTCCATCCAGTTCAGCCTATCTTCCTGCAATGTTGATCCCGAAGAAGGAAAAAAACTATTAGGCAAGAACCAATTATATTCATATTAGGGAAATCATAATAAATTCCCTGGATCTAGATCCCACCTCCAGTTATCCAGTACCCGTAACTTGTAATGTTCTTACACTGAAGGATCAGAATAATTCCCTGGATCAAGATCCCACCTCCAGTTATCCAGCACCCATAACTTGTAATGTTCTTACACTGAAGGAAAGTGTCCAAACCCCTTTTGAACTCTTTTAATGGAATCAACCATGAAAATTTCTTCAGATAAAGTGTTCCATAACTTCACTGGTCTTACAGTAAAGAAACCCTTCTATACTGGTGTAGAAACTTTCTTCCCTCAATATGCAGAGGATGAACCCTTGTTATACTTACAATTCTTGGCGCAAATAGATTGTGGGAGAGATATCTGTACTGACTACTAATATATTTATTCATGGTTATTAGGTCTCCTCTTAATCTACCTTTTTCTAGACTTAATCCAATTTTGATAATCTTTATTGCTATTCTAGTTTGTCCATTCCTTTTATTACTACATCTTTCTTTTACCCTGGTGCCTAAAACTGCACACAATATTCCATGTGTGGTCTGACGAGTGCTTTGTAAAGTGGTATAGTTTTGTTCTCGTCATGTGCATCTATGCCTCTCTTGATGTACCCCATGATCCTATTTGCTTTGGTAGATGCTGCTTGGCAGTGGCTGCGTCATTTAAGTTTAATATCTCAGTTCAATTGTGCAGTTGCTATTCTATATTTAATAGTGTGAAAATAAAAGCAGGTTTTGATAACCAACATCATCTGATTTTTTTTCCTTTTTTTAAATCTAACATTTTAGTCTTTTGAACCTGCATTGAAATTCTGCCAAATATATCTAAACAAATGCGGAAGATAAAGCTTTCAGTGTGATGCAAACTTGGATAATTATAATATTTTTTTTACCTGGAATAGACTTTTCTAGGCTTGGTACATCAATATTGCTTGGATAGAAACAATAGAAAATCAAGTGGTTAGAAGTTAATGAGGACAAAAAAATGTTCTGCATTATACATGCCATCAAACATGAAACATTTGGAGGCCTTTGATCTTAAAAAATGCCTAATTCTTGAGGTATTGAGTAGGGATTTAAATAATCTATTTAAGTTGAAAGTTAGGTAAATGGTGATAAAAAAAAACAGTGGATGAACAGTGGGAGGAGTGCGAGAAAAGACCTTACACCACACCTTAGCACTAGATATTTACTGTAGAGTGTTATGATAAGATGGAACTGTGCAGAATTGTTTTCATACTGTGTAGTATGAAGCATTTCAATTTGTTATTGCATTTAGAGGGCATATACCCCTGTTTGTTTAAGTTCATTGGAGTCTGGCTGCTAAGTCTTTCTTCAGTACTCCATACAATTTATAGAATGTTTTGGGAAATGTCATTTAATGAACCACCATCCCTTTTTTTTTTTAGAGACTCTCTTGATTTTGCTCATTGTTGTTTTATAAATCTAAATGTTCTTCTTTATCTTCCTCTGTAGATTTCCAGTGGCTAGTTTTGGAACCACAGTAGATAAAGCTAAAATGACATATACAATACTGGGAAGCAATATCATTTCAACTGCTACTTTATTATTTTTTACTAAATTATTCCAACTTAACATTTATTTTGCATAGAAGTGTTTTTTTTTTGTTTTTTTTTTATGAATTTCATCTGGAGTTTTATGTGTAAAAAATTAATTCCTAAACATATCATGCCTTATTTAAGGCATTTCAAATAGACTTCATCCTGATAAAAGACTGCAGAATTGCATTTGGGAAATATTTCTGTTTTAAATTGGGTGAAATTTAATAAATTCGGAAAAGCCTGATTATGCTTTCCGAGTTTATTTCAGCGAGATCTCGGAAGTTTCTCAAGGTAAATATCGCAAGATTTTTTTCGATTGATATTTTACCGACAGAAACTATTTGATCGAAAGTTTCTGTCGGTTGATAGAAAAAATCTTGCGATATCTACCACTAGAAACTTCTCTCTCGCTGGAATAAACTTGAAAAAGCGAAATCGGGCTTTTCCGAGTTTATTAAATTTTATCCCTATGTGTGATACACATTAGTGCATCATTTGAGCTGTAAAACACCTGTGGTTATATTTCCCAGCTATATTGCCCATGGAACAAGCCAAGTAAATGGAAGAAAGTGTAAGACAGGTTTCTGTATGTGGAAAAATACATGTGGTAAAAAGCCTGGTATGAAATCATCCTTATTGACACTTTTAGATATGTCTTTGCATTTCACCTTGCACTTCTACTCGTTTCCTTTGCTTGTACTGTGGCCACACCTTTTAGAAATACATCTGTTAATGGCTTTTAGTTGTATAAGACCAGTGGCTCTGGTTTACATAGTGCAATCAATGGAAAAGGTACAAGCCAAGTCAATGGAACAAGAGCAAAGCATTTTTCTGCAGGCAGAAAAACACTTGTGGCAAAATACACCAGCCTTACTGACATCTTTAGATGTCAACTATTTTAATGACATTATTAACCTATCAAATAATAAGGGGTGTGGTATACAGAGAAAAAAGCAGCAACACTACTATACATATAAATATATTTAAAAAAAAGAAGGCAGTCATCACAGACAATTAAGGGCCTCATTGACTAACGTCCAAATAGTCGTAGAGCTGTGAATTTAGGTCCATTCTCTACTTCCCCATGTTCGCTTATTGAGCAACATCTGCGAAATAGTAAATACACAAACCAATTCGGGCAAGTAAACAAGTCACAATCTTATGGAGCTCTTCACATCTACTATTGAGTAAGATGCAGAGTGGTGCAAAAGTGTGAATGCCACTAGGTGAACTGCTTCAAATTTACCTGTTTGACTTTCCCACTTCAGAATGGCGGCTTGGGGGGTTGATGGCAGGGCTCCGATGTTGTGTAAGGCGACTATTCATCCAAAAGTGACAATGGCAACTGCAACTAAGTGAATTAGCCTCACTCCGCATGACTTTTCATCTTACTTCTATCCAACTGACTATGCCACACTACCATGTGACAGCGTTTGCTGCTGTCCGTCTGTTGGACAAGTGTATTTTCCACTTAGTAAATAATGACAAGTGAATTTGCGACTATTTTAGCAATGAAACTCTAATTGTAATGAAGTGAATTCGACAGATGAATTTGTACTTTAGTCAATGACTCTCTAAGTATGTGGAATGAATTGAAATAATTAAATAAAGGATGTCTTCCAAGTTTAGATCTTTACAGGCTATTAGCATGGTTACTGAAATACTTGATTATGAAGTGACAGTGGAAACTAATTAATTTAGGAAGTGAAAGCATGAAATAATTTGTATAGCATTCAATAGAAAATTCTGAATGCCTAGTCTTTCATATTCAGTCCCCGTGGAATTAAAATCTGAATGCTGAACTTTTGTTAGATAATTCATTATTCTACCACATTTATGGGGTTATCAACTCCTAGAGACATAGATTAAATATGTAAATATCTAATGAAGAGCTCAACCGCGGCAATTATTGGAGAACCTATCGCTATTGTTTTTAATGAACTTAAAAAGAAAGTATGTTACAATACTAGCAGTGTAAATAACGCATTACAATGAAATAATGTGTTTTAACAATACTCTTGTCAATGCAGTTATTTTGAATAATTACAATGCTATGACAAGAACCTCTATAAAGGCCGGTTCACACTAGCCTAATTGCATTAGCGTATTTTAGGAAAGTGCTTCCCAAAAATACACCAGCAAATTCAGGCCAGTTTATATTCTAGAGGTACTTTCTTATTGTACTTTCTCGACTCTAGTGTGAACACTCCCTCGGCATTCGAGGTTCCTCCTATCTAGTCGCATTTTGTGTGTGGCATATATACACCGGAAAAATTGCATCAGCCAGTGTTCCAGGCACAGCGTATGTATGTCGTATGCTAGTGTGGCTAAAACAAGTTAAGTCCATAGGTTTACACTGCAAGCTTTTTTTGTGAACCTAGCCTAAGCCAGATAATTACTTCAGTACCATTTGTAGTATAGCAAAGACAAGACAACAAACTCTAATATTATGGGGGATATTTACCAAGACCATTTGAATCATATCAATTAATTTCATCCTGTCTCTTTTCAGCCTGTACTTTTTGATTCCCCTGATTTACAAAGGATCAATATGTTTTTCCCCCATTGAAATAAATCATTATCAATAAATATAGTTCATTTGAAAGCAGCACCCTTTGTAGTATGTTATTAATGATCACCTTTCATTTCAGAGAAATATCATTTTTTGAGGGGAAACTTTTTTAAAATGTGGGTAAGTGACATTACCAGCTCCGTAGAAAATAATGGCAAACAGCTCTGTAAATAGGCAAAAACTGCATGACTGATAAAAATTGTCTGTTTCTGCAGCTTTAACTAGTCAAAAAAACTTTTCACTTTTAGTAAACATACCCCAAAGTTTTCTTTTTCCTTTAGATGTAGAGGATGCCCCCTAGTTATAAGAATAGTCCTTGGTATAAATAGATTGTTGGAGAGATCTCTGTACTGATCTGTGATATAGTTATACATAGTTATTAGGTCATCTTTTCTAGTCTCACAGTTTTGATAATCTTGGAATACTGCCCATTCCTTTTGTTACTTCATCTGAACCCACTCAACCTTTCTTGTACACTAGTGCCCAGAACTGCAAACAGTATTCCATGTGTGATCTGACAAGTGATTGGTAAAGTGGCTATGTTCCCATCATGTTCATCTATGCTCCTTTTGATGCACTCCATGATCCTATTTGCCTTGGCAGCAGCTGCTTGGCACTGGTTGCTACCAGTTAAGTTTGTCAACTAGAATTTCTAAATCCTATTCCATGTCTGTTTTGCCCAGTGTTTTCTCATTTAGTAAATTATCTTGACATGCATTTTTCTTTTCAAAATGCATAACCATACCTATTTACATGTGTTAAACCTTATCAGCCCAAGCCTCCAACTTATCTAGATCCATCTGTAATAACATACTTTCCTCTTTTGCATTTACTTTAATTACTTTACAGTTTAGTATTATCTGCAAAAAATTTAATTTTACTATGCAAACCCTCAGCAAGCTCATTAATTAATATATTAAAGAAGATATGACCCAAAAACTGACCTGAGGTATCCCAATAGTAGCTGTAGCACAATGTGAGTAGGTATCATTAATAACCACCCTCTGTTTCCTACCACTGAGTCAGTTACTAAACCACTTACACACATTTTCCCCCAGTCCAAGCATCCTCATTTTATGTACCAGCCTTTTGTGTGGCACAATATCAAATGCTTTGGTAAAATCCAGGTATATGACATCCAGTGACTCCCCCGGTCCAGTCTATAACTCACCTCCTCATAGAAGCTAATTAGATTAGTTTAACAGTATCAATCTGTCATAAACCCATGCTCATATGAAGTTATACATTTGTTTACATTAAGATACTCTAGGATAGCATTTCTTAGAAAGCCTTCAAACATTCTACCCACAATAGAAGTTAAAATTACAGGTCTATAGTTTTCAGGCTCACTTTTTGACCCCTTTTTTTAATTCAGATTGACCACAGGGAATCATATGTCATGCAAATTAATCACAGTTAAATCAAATACATTAAATTACATCAGCTGATTAGATTGAAATATCACTATATTTTTGCTGCCAATTAGAAACCAATTGGAGCTGCAATCTTTCTACTAATCTCCAAATCAGGATTTCCACATCATATAATGGGGTTCATTCATTAAAGTGTGAATTCGTCTTGCATAATGACTTCACGTCTGTTCACCTCATTATTATTAGGAAGTCACAAATTCACTTCTTATTCATGAAGCAGTGGACAGTGACAGATGTGGTCGCATGCATACTGCGTCGTAGTCAGTCACACATTAGTGGGATGCACTCAAGCAGAGTGAGACGAATTCGACAAGTGAAGGGCTGTGATGTCAGTCTCATTATATCCCACTAACTGTATATAAGTGAAAAAATACTTATTTTTATATGTCACCTTGTGCCTAGTTCCTGTTTAGTAGTAGATTAATTTAGTGGCAGTCGCCATTGTTACTTTCAAATGAATAGTTACCTTACGCAACACTGGAGCCCTGACATTAGCCCCTTAATTTGCCAATCTGATCTGGTGAAGGCAAACGGGTGAATTCGCAGCAGTACGCCTTGCAGAATCCACTCCTTCGGCAGACTCCGTCGCATGCTGAATATCTGAATTATCTGTGCATGGGCACGCAAATTGATGCAAAGATCTCCATAAGTCCTCAACTGGAGCAAGCATCCAAATTGGTTGCGAATTCATCACACCACAGAGTTTGTTAAATAAGCGGGGTTTGGAGAAGTCGTAAAAGGATGCAAATTTGTGCATTTAGGTGACAGTTTGCCATTTAATGAATGATCTTAATGTCAACTACAAGATAGCACATGGCAGCACAATTAGTTTTGTATTACCCTAAACTATTTAATGCAACAATGTGTCATTACTGTACATCTAAGTTGAAATAAAATGGATCATTGCCTCTTACGCTGCTAACAAATGGGAATCGGGAATCCGCTTGTTGGTCTATGTAAATAGGGGCTATTGTTTGTATGAGGCAAAGGAAAGTACACGCAGCTATCTCTTCCAGACTCCAACTTGCTATTTAATAAATGTCAAATTGTTTGTACAGATTTTTATTTCACATCTCATACCTTTTCATACTTATCTGCTTTCTTTGTTCCTATCAAGCTGTTTTTGGTTCTTTACATGCAGTGAAATACAAAGTAATAACAGGGAACAGCTGTGGGATTCAACTAATTAAACTACTCCTGGTGTTTCACCATAGGCCTGCAAGCAGAGGTGGTTCTGGCTAGGTGTACCCCCTGGGCAGCCACCCAGGCAGCCCATAGCTAAAAATCAGCCCTGCCTGCAAGTATCTTCTTGTGGTGTAATATCTAGTGATAGATCTAGAAGCAGGTGGCAGTAGTACAGGTAAGAGAATAAGTGACTCTCTAAGGCTGTTCCTGGGGTCACTTGTTGCCACATGTAAATAAACAGGTCTTATAAAAGGCATAGTGGGTCCTTGCCTATACTATCTTTTCCCATGGCCCATTTAATTAAACAGAAAACAACACAGATTGAATGAAAACAATAAATATAATGAAAAAAGTAATTATAAAATGGCAGAAACAATAATATATTAATATTGTATTTTTTTTTACTTATTTTTATGTCCCAAATTATTAAGTAAACAGATACTAAAGAGCAACACCAACACCTATCATTCAAAGTGACTGTAATGTATTAATATTCATTTCACCCTATACAAAAACATAGGTCAGTAAAGACCACGTATTCATAGCAATCACGTACCACTTAAACCTTCCATATTGTCCAAAACCCAAAATACACAAAACCTTGAAAGAAAGTTTTGCAGTTATACTTTAGGATCGAACAAACAATAGCCCTTGGCAATAACAATAAATATTTGCTTTTAAAATCTCTATGCTGTATATTAGCCAGGAAACATCCTAATTTTAATCAGTAAGCTACTATAGGGAGAGTCTATGAGATTAGGTTGCACTCTAGAAACATGTAAAACTGCCTGTAAAGACACTGCATAGTAGCTATTTATTGTGTTCACTTAAAATGTCAGGCCCCATGTTGGAGAGAATGTATGTCCTATTATACCCATGTATGTCAAACAAAAATTCAGCCATTGACTTTCCCTAATGGGGTACACAACAACTTTAAATGCAGCACAAGAGTGTATAGAATATCTGTGATAGAGTGCCCATGGGCTTTATAATGACAATTGCTAAATCTGTTCTTTTATGAGCAGACTTTGAAAAATCTAATGGCATCAGTATCATTACTGTTTATTATAATTAACTGGGGAAGAGGGAGAGATAAGAAAGGTTAACTAATGCAGTTTAGGGAAGACTGTTGTATTTTATCCACACTATATTAAGCACACTAGAAGAAATCTAAAAGAGCAACTCACACAAAATATAATGATTTGGTTCTGGGGTTCAGAACAGATCAATCAATCCCCTTAAAATAGAATGTTTCACAATTGGTCAATAAGGAGGGACATGAATTGACATTTTTCTGTAGATTTGAATCTGCTGCTCTGTATTAATTGTAAATGGACAAATTCTCTTTGTAACTTTTATGAAGCAGTTACAAATTGATATGAAGTATGAAGAACTTGCAGGCTTTGCCAAAACTGGTTCACTTATTTATACTTAAATCAGAAGACATAGGACAAAGGTCCATAGAGGAACATCCTAGCTCGAAGTTGACTGCAGTATAAATTAAAGTCAGACAATTTTCAATAAGCTTAGCAGCACAGTGTATTGCAGCATTTGCCCTCTATTATGTATCAGAATTGAATAGTTGGATGTCCAGACAGTGGTTCATTACCCCACTAAGCTCTGGGTGCAGGCCCATACTATACACATGTGAGCTTCTCTAATAGGGAAGTAGAGTGTTTGCACTTATGTCCTGTTGTAATAAAGCAACAGTTCCTGCTTACAATAGATCAGTTATGCTTGAGGGACAGCAGGTGGTGCGATTATATGTTATAGACAGCTATATGTTTTACTCCTAAATTCTCTTATTCTATTTCCATGGAATGCAAGATTGTTATGTTTGTTTCCAAAGAAATGTTCATTTTACTCTTCAAAATATTTCACCGAGTAACTAATTATGATATGTTCTATTCTTTGTAACATGCTCTACAATACTTCCATGATTCAGTGGGGGACAATGTTAATAAGGCACATCAAACTCCTAGATAAGTCAAGGCATAGTGGTTTGCTAAGATTATTTAAAATGTGCAGACTGAGGGTCATTGGACTACCTGTCAGCCTGGAGTATTAGTTTCTGTTGCTATTTCAGGCTATTCGGGCATCTACGATAGTCACAAACTTACACAGCTCTTTACATCTCTATGTGTCTACATGCACAGATGCTTCTGCTATTGACTAAGCTGCAGCGTGTGCCAAAGGTGTGAATGCGACTAGGTGTACTGCTTTGAATTCATCTGACTTTGCCCTTTCAAAGTGGTAAATTGGGGGGTTGATGACAGGGCTCCGGTGTTGCATAAGGCAACTATTCATTAAAAAAGTGACAATGGCGACTGCGATTAAGTGACAACATGACCTAGGGACATGGTGACATAGAAATAGATAAAATATTCACACAATGCAGTTAGTGGGATATGAAGAAACTGATGTCACTGCCTTCACTTCTCAAATTCACCTCACTACACAAGATTTCTCATCCTATGTCTATCCACCTGACTACGCCACACTACACATGCGACAAATGTATTCTCCACTCAGCCAATAGTGAGAAGTGAATTTGCCTCTATTTTGGCAATGTGACTGAAACTGTAGTGAGGTGAATTCCACAAGTGAATTCACCCTTTTGACAATGAAGCCCAAAAGGGTTGGGGGTCCCATTATTATAAAGTAGGATGTAATTTTCGCTAACAGGTACAAGGATTCTTTATACTGATATTACAATACAGTCAACATTAGATCCTGTGTAAACTCAATATTTTATGACACGTACGGCACATTATCTGTTTTTGTATATATAAACACTATCTCATGTTTATTAAAGACCCTTTTATATTTCTCCGTTAGAATTCAGGTGTTCTAATTATGAGTTTGCTTTGTGCTGTTTTATATTGTGTGCATGCAAGCAGGTGTATATGGATTTCATAATTATGTCTGTGCTACACTTTACTGAATTTAAATTAAGTTCTCTTATTAAATCTATGCTCGGGCGTTTAATTTTTTAATCTTCATAACACAATTGATTTTTTTTCTACTTACAACACCCTTATGTTACTTTTTGTACATCATTTGAGCCAGTGGATGAATCTGCAGTGGTAATAAAACTAACGAACTAATTTCTCACTTCAGATTCATATATCTGCATATGCAGGTGCATGTCTGGCCTTTACAGAATCGGATACATCCTTTCATACCAGCAATCTATCTGTGAATAACTTGTTTGATAATGCACCATGGCACATGGCTGTGACATAAATAGAGACTAAATACTGGAGCAGATGCTGGAGTGTATATCTCAGTTTATTAATACATCACAACATGTTTCAGACCCACAACTGGTCCTTTATCAAGTGTAGAAATAAGCATGAAGTGAAGTTATTTAAGTGCACAAACTCCACCCCTTCTAATCTATTCCTTTGCTTATTCTGATTCTATTCTTCTGTTCTTTACAGAAGTAAACCTCATTATTAAGTAGGTTTTCTGACCAAGCTAAAGACAGTCGCAATAGATTGCTACTGTTGCAGTTGTGTCTTTATAAGGACAATATTGTCGCAGTCGTGACTACTATGGAAAATTGTTGCAGTCACAACTTTTAAAATTGTCGCGGTCGCTACTTTACAATGGGGTAATTGTCGCGGTCGCAGATTTGCTATGGGAATCCGCTGTTGGAGAATTCAACAGTCAAATTCTCACCTTAGTGAATAACCCCTTATAGACTTAACAATATCTGCACAGCAATGGCTTTTTAAACATTTAAATTGCAGAGCTGCATCAAAAGTACTTTTTTTAGGCTACATATAACTAAGTACCAAGAAAGTTCCAATTAAAATATGCTTCAAGTATGCACAACTTTTCTGTTTTGATTTTGTTAAATACTGGGTCTTATGGCAATGATAAACGCTCTGTATTAAAATATATTTGCATTGTCTGCAGGAAATACGCACTTTTCATGTTACAAAAGAGACCAACATTTTCTTTAGTTCTGTCCTTTGAGGAATATCTAATTATTCATGTTCCCGCTAGTCTATAACAAGAAAAAAAAAAAGTCTTAATGATCATCATCTAGGAGATAGTTTGAATCATGCAAATGAAAGATACCCGATACCAGAGAAGTCCATTTTCTGTATAATTTACTGTACCTGTGTGCAGTTAATTATATCTAACCCCTTCCAATATGAATCTTTAAATATGTATTCTTGTGATTTGTGAGAACTGCTGGAACTTATTAATTAGCACACTCTATTTAGGCAGCCCAAAGCTGTTCAGTGGATTAAATATTAGGTATAGTAGCTCCAACAGTGCTAAGCTGCTAGACTGCCATAGAGTACTGCCACAGACTAAGTACATTAACTGTGTTTAATAATCAAAATTACAGCATATATTTAAATGCCCAGTGCTTTCAGTGTTTATAATACTGTCAATCATTAATACTTTAAAATTTCAATGCTTCAGCCTTGCGAACCACACCCAGCATTCAGCCTAACAGGTCATAACAATAGATGTTTGACGAGGAAGCACAACCATCTCAAGGCACTTTACAGGAAGATGAGTCAGGGGGTACCAACTCCATTGTGGAATCAGCTTTCTTACAGTGGATGCACTGCTAAAATGAATGGCACTTTACTCCTATGTATTACAGATTAATACCACAAATATTGCAATACATATAATGATTATTAATAACAACAATTCTTACAGTTTAACTATCTGTTTATTTGGTGCTCCTTTCTAATTCTAATGCGGTTGAACTATATAATACACCAACACAAAACGTTTAAATGTTTCAGATATTATTCACTATAACATGTAAATTTGTAACATGTAATGTGTGTCCCTTCATTCCGATAGATAGAAAAAAAAAACTGCTCTTATCCTCTGGCAAGTCACATCCCCTAGTATTTAACCAATTTCATATTTGTCTAATTAAAACACTTTCTTTACCATAGATCCCATGCCATGTACTACCTTGCCCATAAAACCCTGTCATGGCTAAGAGCACCAATCTAGGTTGCTCTGGTCCAGATTCATCTCCAATAATTGTGCTTTGCTTTGCATGATCCAAAATTAAAAGTGGACCAGGGCCTTTCACTTACTTCCAGAAGTGCCCTAATTAGTTGCCATTATTCATGGCTGCAATAAATGGGTTAATAATACCAGTGTTGGAATGAGGCATCTTGGATCCACCAGAGAAGCTAATTGCAAGTGCCCACAGCCTGCTAGCAAAAACTGTCATGTACACTACTAGCTTTGCAGGACATTACAAAAAACTGCCCAAGTGGTAGTGTAATTAAATGTAACTAGGGACCTATACATGTTAAAAAAAAAAAAAAAATAAGAGATTCTTTTTGGCACCAGACCTGGGGCCCACCAGAAGACCCTACTGAATAAAACGGTCATTTACATTTTGTAGTTTCCGTACTCTTAACCACATAACATAGTTAGGACCCATGGCTTGCAAACTCTGCTCTATATATTCTCTATTACACACTTTCTTAAATAAAATAAGAATGTTTTATTATGAAGTCACCTTGTGAACATATTATAAAGATGAACAGTGGAAGAAGACAGCAGAACGAGCATATATTCCACGTGCCATTGTCTGTGGTAAGAATCAGAATACCTGTCACTCTGACAAACAGGATAGTTCAGTTAAGGGCAGCTCATTAAACCAGATTAAAGTCCACAACAAAGGTTTAAATGTCAGAGGAAAATGTAATCACAGTTGATTAATGGCATTAATTCTGCCCTTCTATGTGGTACGGTATGTCTACTTGTCTACTTATCCCCTGCCTCTCCTCTTTTAAGAGTTTAATCACTATCCATCCCCTTCCGTTTATGTTTAGAAAATAGCAATGACACATATAAATACCTTCTATAAAATGCACTTGGGGGGTTATGCTAAAAATGCATCTTGCGGCGGCAGGTAAAATTATTATTTGAATTTTTCAGTTTACTAGCATTAAATCATTTACAGTTTCCACACACAACAGTTAAAAACTCCGGCACTGCTATCATATCATTTTAGCTTGACATGGTAAAAAATAGCATCATCAAGGTTATCAGTTTCAAGTGATATTCCCGTGGATATCCAAAATGTTACACTGGGGATATTTTTAAAGTGTGGGAGTAATGAATGTGCCCATATCGGTGTAGTATCTATTAATGGTGGATCTCTCAACCCCTCATTAATGAAGTATTTCTGCCATATTTTAGATGGCGTTTTTATTACTGTTCTGAGGTCTGCCAGTTTTCTGTATGGTGCATTCAAGGGAGCCCATCTCCAGGGCGTGTAACTAGTACTTTACTTCCCTTTGACTAATCAGTCTGACACTGGTATCCCCATTCATTCATCCCTTAGGAATAGCAGAGGAATAAGATACTTGCATGTCAGATTTAGTTGGATGCAATTTGACATCATTTACTGTACAATCACATTCTAATAACTGCATAAAAGTCGCATCAAAATTGCATCCATTGCATGTTTCAATTTTTTTTTTTAAGTTGTATAAGCATCATGCATTATATATATGCAACTGGCATAGAAATGTTAGTCTGAAAGAGGCCTATAACAATACCCCATGCAATTACAGAAAAAATATGTAAGATATCTTAAAAATTCCAAAGCAACAACTTTCATTAAATACTATAGATTGAATGCATATCCCAAAATACAAATTTTAAAAAATCTAGGTTTTTGTAAAAAAAACAAACAAACAAATAAAAAAAAAAATAAAAAACCAACAGATCAGATTACAATGGCCATTGTTTCCCAAGATTCCTGATATAAAAATATGGTGAAGAAATATAAACCTAGGAAGCTGCACAGGATCACAACAGGAAGAGTATAGCCCTCACATCTGAAGCTTTCATTCCTCTTATCTAAATGCATAACACATTTTGCAATGCTTTGCTGCCCCACGGCAGTATCAAAGTGCCACAACGCATATTTCTCCGAAGCAGTCATCCAAGAAAAAAAGGTATCTTTTTATCATGTCTTCCAGCACAAAACAGTAATTCGAGAATTCACATCTAAATACTTGGGCTGCAGATTACACAACTAATATTACAGAAAACTTTTGCCTGTATGATAGCATACTGAAATGTAACTTCTCTCCCTTTATCAAAATGCAATTTGCAACATGGCACATCGCAAAGAATAAACATTATACTGCACTAAACACATTTCAATCATGAATCAACCAGGTGTATTTGTTTTTGTAAATGATTTACAACTAAAGCAAATCTGTAACAATGTCTACTCTGTATTACATATACACATTATTAAAAGAAATCTACGTGTGCTTCCACAGCCTGACACACAACTCAAAGGCCTGAGTGTGTGAATTTATACATTGACATGAGGGTGCAGAAAAGAATAGAAAAGGCAGAGGAAATAGTGTGGAGATGGATTACAATTTCCCCCTGCAGCATGGCTGAAAGTTATTCCAAGGCATCACCTATATTCCTATAAGAGGGCTACTCTTGTCATGTCTTCTTACCCAGGGCCTAGGGATCATCAGAGCCATATATAAACACAAACAGCCATGCTTCATGGTTTACTTTATATACATTTCATGGAACATTTATTCAAAATCATAAAAGTGCAAGGAATGTAGAGCATTCCCTCTGGAATAGCGGTTTCATTTTAGACCAGCCTCACAAGCAATTCAGAAAGGGGGATTGTATGCTGTATATATTAGTGATGCCTTTTAGATATCTTGCCAGGGCTATTTCATAAATAGATCTTCTGATTTCAAGCTGCCAATTTGCTTGAATATTAAACCACATCCCAGCTACATGTCCGATTTAAAAGAACAGTCCAGCCCGATTAATAAAAAGTAATGTGTGTTGTAAATGCATAACA
>WMED01000810.1:361-27686 GCA_019650415.1 Pipa parva
TTTTCTTATTTACAAGCCAGAAGCATAAAAGCATGGTTGACTGCATTGACTGGCACATGGGTGGGATGAATGTACATTCCTTTTAAACAGTTATTTAAATGTGAATACTAAAACAAAGATAACATTTCTCAGAAGGTGTTGCCAGGTGTGGGATAGTTGATAAGAATTGTAAGTATGGATCTCTGTATAGATATACAGTGGTACCTCGGTTTTCAAACAACTTGGATTTCAAACAAATTGGTTTTCAACCACGAAATTCGAGAAAATTTTGTCTTGGAATCTGAACAAATATTTGGAACTCAAACACCCGAGATGAGCAGAATGGCGTTCGCAGCATCAATACAAGTCAATCTGCGATTGGATTTCTTATGGGATAAATTGTTTTGGTTCTCAACCAAATTTGGTTCTCAACCGCACTTCCAGAACGAATTGTGGTTGAGAACCAAGGTATCACTGTACAAGTCATGTTGTATGTCTACATTACTGGACAAAGAGAGATCCATGTTGGACCAGATGCCTGGATTACAAGTGATCACATGACTCACTAAGTTTTTGGCGGCAGTGTGGCCTTTGTCGTGGCCGGGAATACTACACCGGTTAGATTGGGAGACTCGTTTGCTTCTATGAACAGTGGATCTGGGTATAGCCAGCTTAATTTAGGATCCTCATAGACTAAATATGACATTGTAAAGAAACCTCCTCATATTGACGGCGGTGATTTAAATGATATTTTGCATAATACTCTGGTCTATGGACCTCATACTGAATTTGTAATTGTAGGAAACTATTTACATGTAGTATACAAAACATATTATACACATACAGAAAACCTTATCCAACATCTAACAGGTGTACATGGTACTGAATACTTAGCCTTCCTAGAGGTAATCTTGATAAGAGTGGGGAAATGACCCTATTCTCTGTAAGGTGGACATTTGACTAGATGCCTTGGAGCAGAGGAAGATTTATATGGTGGGGAATCTGAGAGGGTCATACATCAGAAAGCTCTGCTATGTCTGACAAATAGCCTTCAGGTTAATCTAAAACAAGAAATCAGGGATGGAGGCTCGTGTACATTCAAAAATGCTTGGATAAGTCGTAAAATACCTTTGGTCAGCAATTGGTACTCCCTGATAGAGCAAGTAACTGGCGGCTGGAATGGGCCAGAGGCCAGAATCACTAATTACTGATGAGAGGGCAAATGTTAATGGCTTAGAAAATTTGTGAAAAGGACAACTTTTTTTTTTGTTTTTTTTTGTGCCTGAATCTAACAAAGAAATAATTAAATCAGCAAAAAAAAAAAATTAAATCAGGAATTTAACTTCAAGCATACCAACCAGAGAACCATTTCAATGTACAGAAATCACAAGTGAAATAATGAAAAAAAACACACACAATGCAATAAAAACTGTAATTGCAAATGATAATTAATACTGGATAACTATGACATAGTAAAAAGGATATTTAAGGGAACACACCCCCCCTCAAAAAAAAAAACATGTCACTTATTTAAATACAGAACTTGTAAAAATGTTATTTTAACTGATAGCAGCCATGTTGTAAACCAGACCTTACCCAGGCTCATTGTGTTATATTTTAGAATCTTAAAGAGCAAGGCTGTAGCATTAATGATCTAAGGATCTTCCTCCCTGAAGAACCCCTCAAACCCCTGAGGTTGATGGTCACTAAATAAATGGATTAATCCAGAAATTTTAAAGTGCGCAATCCTATTTTCTAAATAGTTGTTTTCTCTACTAAATTGTAAAACACTGGGGTCCATACGTTGAGGCTAGGTTCACAATTGCATTTTTAGACGCGGCATAAAGAAAAAAAAAGCCACACCGTGTAAACCTAGGGGACTTACCTGTTGCTGGCCACACTAGTGTATGGCGCGTGCACACAGAAACGCTTGCCGTTGCATTTTTTCTGGCATATACACTGCACACAAAATGCGGCCAAATAGGACAAGCCACGAACGTCGAGGGAGTGTTCATACGGAGTCGGGTAAGTACAATAGAAATGCACGTCTAGAAAATACGCCGGATATGTGGTGTATTTTTTAGACGCGTGTTTCTAAAATGCGCAGCACATATACACTGTGTGTGAACTGGGCCTTAAGCTGTCCTCATCCTGAATGATATCTACCTACAATTTAAGTGTAGTGAAGCCCCGGGCTACAACCCCAGTTTTGCCCCAAGTCCATTCCCAGATCTTGATCTTAAATTTAGTACCACCAGTTTTTACAACAACTGTAACTTTGATGCAATATTTGTTCCTGTAGCAAAACACATTTAAAAACAATAAATTCCGTGCATTGCAATCAGAATCCATTTATTCAAGCTATTCAACAGCGCATCTTCAAAAACAGCTACTGTTGACACAGAAAGCCCTTAGTCCACAAGCAAGTCTGAGTGTAGATAAACAACTGACAAATTATAGGTCAACCCAAAATCTGAGGGCTTCACACTTTGTCACAAGATCGTCAAGGTCTGAGTGTCAAAAAAAACACACACATCAATCTTGTCAATTGTACAATGAAAGGTATTGACTGAGATAAGTGTGGCTAGTACTTTTTTTATTAGATTTCAATGATGACTTCAGTAAGTGACGGAAAAAAACATTTTTTTCCCATAAAAGGGAAAAAGCAAAACATTTAACAAGTTATTTGTAACAAATCTTTCATTGGTCTAAGTTGATACTTTCCTGACAACGTTTCAGAGGTACTTGCTTTCTGTAGTGAACACTTTGCAGTCGGGACAAGTAGTGACTATTAGGTTCGACTCATGCCGACTGGGGGGGGTAATTCAGCATAGTCCGAACTAACCCTCCAATCCTTTGCTTCTGTTCGCACAGACTGTTACGCACTCGCTGATGTGCTGCGCGCGGACATCGGCGAACACTTTAAAAGGATTCCAGTCTTGGCAGGGCTCGCAAGGCTCAACTCGAGTCACCTCGTGAGACTGGAATCCCTTTAAAGCGTTCGCTGATGTCCTCGCGCAGCACATCAGCGAGTGCATAACAGTCTGTGTGAACAGAGGCGAAGGATTGGAGGGTAAGTTCGGACTATGCTGAATTACCCCCTAGAAGTCTAAGGGTCATGAGAACGGGGGCTTCTAACTTCTTCTCAATCTTTGTCAGATAGGAGCGTATTTATCAAACGTCAAAAGGAAAGAGAAAAGTACTCAGTTATAAGGTGCAAACACTTCCAAAAATTTTTATTAAATTAACAAAAAAATGATGAAAAACACTAGGCTTAGAACCAGCACATATAATTAAAAACATTTAAAATGTACAAAAGTACAAAGTAATCAGCAAGTTATTTACAGACCAATTCAGCTGCCAATGATATAAATAAGAAAAAATATATCAGCATAGTCAAATAGCTAGAATATAAAGTAATTAACCCCACTACTTTACCGTCTAGTCATTAAGTCTTCAGTAATTTTGGCAGTTCATTAGTACAAAAATTTAAAGTTGTTTTTCGGTTTGAATTTGCACAATAAATCAGCACCGTTATGTGCATAGAAAGGAGGGTCAGCGTGGTGGATAGGGCAGCTGAATTGTCTGCAGGCCGGACGCGTTTCGTCCAGGAGATGGACTTCTACTTGCAGCTGTGAAGGTATGTCTGGGAAGCGCGGTGTTTTAAACTAATTACAAATGACGTCATTTGCATTTGCGGCAGACCCACGTGACCGCGTCAATTGCGCAGTGACATAGGTACACCCACGTCATCACGTGATTAGCGTGATGACGTCAGTATGTATTCTCAGACGCGATAGAGAGCCGGCAGCCATCTTTGATGTGGGCAGGAGAAATAGAACATTTTATCTATTGTCAGTTTATCAAACGGTGAATGTACAATTATCACCAAAGCTCATCGCACAATAAGTCTCAATGATACATTCCTGTTTAGTTTGTCATACATGGTGTGTAATAAGCTTCTGTTTCTTTTCCTATTACTGCTTAGTCTCAGGGAAAGACTGTAAGAAAAGGCGGCTGTCCCCACTAAATTAACAGTACATTGCTGTATAACTGGACTGGCATGTGGGTGCCAGTTGTAAAGAACTGTAATGTACTGTTTTTGGTAACGCGATCTGCCCGCTGTAAGCAAAATGAGGTTCATTGAACTTTTATAAAAGGTTCTGAAGTCTTGAAAAGACTTGATGATGTCACTAAGAGAGCACAGATAGTTACTTCTATCTACATAGCTTGATAAGGTTACCTTCCCCTGTATTATTCACATAAAGGATGGCAGAGAGCAATTGATTTCCACAAAGTTATCTGTGTAAGGTAAAATCTGATGTTATTGTTCTGAACAGTAAACTAGGTTTCTTAGTAAACATGGCAACACTATTCCATATAATGAGTTAACAACATGGCTACACTACAGTCTTGATAACATAAGAGCACTAGTTTTTGCTTCCTGGTTACTTGACCATACTTACCTTATGTCCCCCTGGTAACATGAGGGTAAGCAGTCTTTGCTACCTGGTTACATGACTATACTTACTTTCTGCTCTTTGGTAACATGGGTTTAATAATTTTCATTCCTAGTTATGGCTATGCTACATTTCTGCACCCTGGTAACATGGGCGCACTCATCTTTTAGTTACATGCCAATGCTTACCTTCTGCTTCCTGGTAACATGGTTGCCCTATAGTTTGTAGTTCCCAGTATCCTAGCAGAACTAGACTTTATGTTCTGGTAATCAGGAAGCACTGCCTTTATTTGCCTGGTAATGCATATGTACTAGTGTTTTGTGTAGATATATGTAGAAAAGTAGCACATGATCAGACATTGTGAGAAAGTAATTATACAATGTTTTACAACATGAAGATTATTAGTCGGGTGAACCAAATATCCATTTTTTCACACACTAATTTCATACTGTGCTACATACCTAGTAATATTCAGGCTACAGTTTATGTCCCATAGAGCTACAGACACTAATTCTAACAATTAATTAATTAAAGCAGAGATATCAAGTGCAAAGCCCACATCTTAGCCTCACGTAGTCAACTAACCCACTTTTCTATGTGACTCTTTGAAGACCTCTTGTTCTTTGTACGCCTTTCTCTTCAAGACGCTACCTTCCTTTGCATCTCAATTCACCAACAAGCCCTTTAGAGCCAACCTATACCGTTCTCTATTACTGGCAAACTTTCCTGCCTTGTAACACCATAATAAACTGTATTATAGATAGAAATATTCAGGTAGTAGTAACCCACGGATCTAGTTACAGGTTCCCAAACTATCTCCTATACATTCAGCTACAAAAAAAACAAAAGCTGCAGAGGACCTGTCCCCACTTAACCCCAAGCTCTCCTTGACATGTCTTTCATAGGCTGCACATACATATTACTGAAGCTCCTGTAACATCATTACAACAAGAGGTAGAAACGGGGTCACCTTAATGAGAAGGCCGATTACATCTGTTGGTTTCCACTGGAAAATTAGTGAAGCTACCAGCCCTACAGTGACCATTTCTTAGTTTTCAATTCAACAAAAACACTCTTTGTGCGCACCTGAGAGAAACCGAGAAGCTTTCATTCTGCTGGTAATATGCCGAGGGGAAAACTGGCTCAGATATCAGTGTCCAGAGCATTCCTTTTAGGAAACCTGGGTCCTGCTGACTATGGTGGTATATGTCTAGAAGCACTGAAGCTTGTCTCTATTGACATTTCGTACTAACAGCATAATGAACAATGTGCTACATTTACAGCGCACTGAGCAAACTTTCAGAACAGATGTGTTAACAATACAGCTCAAAAAAATGAAACTACAGTTAGGGGTAATTAACTCAACAAAATGTTTCTTCTTTTCTCTCCTTTCACTATCTGCTGTAGTTCGAGTACGATTCTAGATTTTAATTGGCCAAAAAAAATGACACAATACAATGAGCCGCAAGAATACCCTGTACGCTTCTTTAAAGGACAAGTACACAAGAAAAAAAGATCTACTTTTTAGATTGGCATGACGGCTATACCTACATGGATTGGCATGACGGCTATACCTACATGGATTGGCATGACGGCTGTACCTACACAGTATCTGCAAAACAATTTGTTTTCCAGTTGAATGACTGCTGTGTAATTTGTGCGGTTTTTGGTTGGTTGCAGATAATCTTTTATCAGTTAGATAAACTTCTGCTCAGAGACGTGGAACAACAACACAAAGATATACAAATCAGGAATTCAACTGAAATCTTTTTTCACAAGTACTAAATAAATGCCGTGGCTAATCCAAACTGATTTTTTTTTTTACTTTTTTCTGGTGTTATTGATTAAACCATTTATTATCATTTATTATACAAACACCACTTTAAGGGTAAAGTAAGCCCTGTAACTACTGCTGATAAAACATGTGTAATATAACATTAACAGAGATATTCCGCACTTAACAAAAAGCAACATTTTCATGATTATTAGGGATGCTGCGATGAAAGTATTTACGCCTGTCTCTGACGAACAAATAAAAATGGGTATAAATTTGAGAAAGAATGTTGTATACGTACAGCGCAAGCTATGCAGTAGCAAGGACAAAGTTAGCAATGCTAACTAGTGAGACACCTCGAAAGGACAGAATATAATTTATACTATTTTTCATACCTTCCTTCTTTGGAGGTGTTACCAACATATCACAATAATCAACTCTTCCGATGTCTGTCTTATATTTGTATCGCTAATTGTACAGTACTGCATACATTTGTGGCGCTTTACAAATACAATTATTCATACATACATAAACATTTTTAAACTAGTGTTCAGAGATGTTGCTGAATCAACCAGCTCTAGCATTCTTAATTGTGTGTATGAGCAGGGTCGCATTTGCACCCCATGGGTGTATTTTTTTTAGCATTTATTTCAAATCAGCTTCGACCACAGGGGCGGCGATACATCCTGGTACACAACTTGGGAAGACAGGGAACAGCAGCAATAAGAAGTGCACATACCTCTGTCTGTTTATGTAAATGCGTGAAAATTCCAGAAAGGAATCAGGTATATATTTGCAATTTCTATTTTCGTGTACATTTAAGCCTCTACAAATTGTAGAAACCTTTATTTGTCTGCTTGAGCTATCAGAAATTAAATCCAAACATTTGACTAAATCTCGGAACAAAACAGGTTTTCACATCAAGAACAGTCGGCCTATTCACATCCTCGCACACCTGAGAGGGATTAAATTGTTCATTTAAATAAAGTTGAATTATTCATTACATAAAGAATGTGCCCTGCAAGGTGAGAGAAGTCTCTCACAACAGAAGATTGATACAATAAAAAAAAAATGTAAAAAATCTTACACGGTTGCCGAAATGTTTACAGATGCAGCCGACATGAATTTTTGACCTCAATGTTATTTGTGGTAGGGACCTCTGCCAAAATGTTTGCCTGAATGAAGCAGTCACACTTACTGAGTCCTTGAGTATTATATTACTGCTTAATTATACTCTTGTTGAAGAACTTTTCTTTGTCATTTGCACAGTTGGAAAAGTGATCTATAGGGACAGAGTATTAGGCCTTACTGTACCTGTTTAAACATTCTTGTGTAAAGTTAGCATAGATATTGAGCACAAATTATTTTCCCAAAACAATGACTTAAAGGAGAACTGTAGTCAGATTACATCTTTACATATGCAGTACTATACCTTAGTGAGAAGCATTTCTCCCCAGTAGTTGTTTCATGTGACACAGAATGATTGAGTAGGTAGCACTGATAAACTCCCGCACCAGGAAATGTGTGTGTATTGTGTACTGAACAGTTTTCTATGAAATGGTTCCCTCCTCTGGACATTTTTGCACTACTTACAACTTAGCACATGTGCACAAGTCAGCTTTCCCTCTGTAATCTCCTGCACTCCAGGAATGATTGATGAGGCCAAAAGGTCGGCACACTGCTTAACCAATAGCAGTCAGGCAGCTGTTTCTTCTTGTGTTTAGCAGTTATATTAAACACATTTCCTGGTGTGGGAGTTTATCAGTGCTGTGTAATAAATCATCCTACTTCACAAAAACCAACTACTGGGAAGAAACGCTTCTCACTAAAGTATAGCACTGCATATCTAAAGATATCATCTGACTATAGTTCTCCTTTAACTATTATGTAATGGACCCCTAGTATAAAAAATACACATAGTTCATCTCTGCCCCAACACTGGGTTATGGATTCCAGGGGCAGTAATGTAATGCAACTGCAACCCCTGCAATGTTTCCAACAAATATACTTTTGAGGTTAAAGCCAAAACCTCCACAACTGCACATCTGTACAGAAAATTGACCAAAAGTTTATTCCCTTAGCTTGCAGAGCTTCACATGGCCACTCTGGGGATTCTAAGCAACTCAGTAACCAAGAAAACTTCTTCAGGAAAGAAGATTTGGCTCTAGTTAGTCCATTTCCTACAGCAGGGGTCGGTAACCTTTTGGGCTGAGGGAGCCATATATGTGCGGCGCTCTCAGCCCTTTTGAATCCAGAGACGCTGACATCACATGTGGCTCTGGATTGGCCATCAATCTGGACCCGCGGTGACATCAGCGGCTCCTGATTGGCTAGCAACCCAGAAGCTGGTGATGTTAGCGGCTCCGGATTGGCTAGCAACACGGAAGCACTGAGAGAGCTTGCTCTCTACAGTGTTTGTTGGCACACGGTAATGAGCGGTGCTTCCACCGCTCGTTACATTGAAAGAGCCAGATATGGACATCAAAAGAGCCATATCTGACTCAAGAGTCATAGGTTGCCGACCCCTGTCCTACAGTATTTAGTCCTGACTAGTCCTGCTTAGAACCCACCCACATTTGTTCCAAGTGTGTGCTTCATATCACTTGCCATCAAATCAACCCAAAGGGGATTATTGACTAAAGTGAGAATTCTCAAGCAGTGGATTCCCATAGCAAATCCTTGACTGCAACAATTTTCTCATTGTAAACTCGTGACTGCGATAATTTAAAAGTTGCAACTGCAACATTATTCGCATAGTAAGCAGCGGCTGTCTTTAGCTGGCAAATTCACACCTTTATGCAGCAATTCGGACTTTAGTCAATAACCCTCATAGTGTTATAAGTTGCCTTATCAATCCCCACCTGTCTTTAGGGCCACTGGATTACTAGAGTTCCCAGGTATGCTTCATTCCTCAAGTGGCAGTGAAGTCTACAGTAAAATGTATTGCCAACACTTATTAATGGATGAAAAAAATGTTAGAGAGTAAAAAAGTGAATAAAATAAGTCAAACTGTAACCTCTACTATGGTATGTCTGTAAATGTCATTTTTCACTCCAGTCAGACATAATAATGGGAAAATTAGCAAATAGCTGGATTGTTACACAAAATTTACTTATCAAAACTTAAAAATGTGTGTGTATTCCCAGGGGTGATTTTAAGCAAGGTCAACCAGGGTTGACAACCTGGTTACATTTTTTAAAATAGAGTCATGTGCCATTATCCTACAGTGTTCTATAGACAATTTAATGTAAAGTGACTCAGTTCTAAATATATTAGAAAATTAGTGCTGCTTGTTCCAGTAGAGTAATGGTTTTACATAGCCAAAGCCCCTATACCAGGGCTTCACATGACTGCCCAAGGCTAGAAACCTTGGTTCACTAGAGCACAACTTTTCTAGAATATTGTGTGAAGAAGAAATTTCACAGCTGAAACTTACAAAGCAAAAACAGCTTGTAAAGTTTAGTCACCAACATTTTATCCGTCAGAGAAAGTTCACACAAAATGGAGAAACGGGCCTTGTCTATCATCTCTGGGAACACAAAGGAATCCTGGGTCAGATATTGTTACCAGAAATCAGCCCACAAAGAAAAGAAACAAGACGGCATTGAGAATAACGCATAACTCCAGTTCATTTTACAATCGTATTAAGCTTTTTTTTTTTTTTTTTTTTTAATCCACAAATGAAATAACTGAATCCAACCCAAAAACACACAAACGAGTGCTCGCCCCAGGACGTCTGAGCGAATTGTATTCATTCCTTCCTTTATGGAGGGAAAGCAGATTCAATTATTTTTATTGGGGTGGGATTTTAAAATAAAATTAATACCAAAACAAAGATTAGATAATGTCTTATAACAGACACTTCCATGGGCAAATTAATTCACTCATTGAAATTGTTTTTGCAGTATTAAACCAGAGGGTAGGCATTATTACTCATTGACATTCTAGAAGGTAATGCTGTTATGCCAGGTAAATACATTGCCTCAATTAGCAGGACTTTAAAGGGCAGAAACACTAACAAATAAAAACTTCTGCTCCACTTGTAAACATACACAAAAAAATGTGGAGCAGATTTATCAAGGTTCAATAATAGTAAGGTAATATTACTGCAGCAGTACATTGCTGCTGTTGTTTTTGCTGTAGGTTACTTACCATGATTGATGGCCATAACATTTACCATTTCAATTACCTTACCTTTAATGAAACCAGCCTTTAGCAGATATGGTGAAGGCTGCTAACCTCAGTAAACATCTCAACAGCAAAGGCACTTATAGTGATTTACTACCAGAGTTTCAGGGTTTGACCTAAATCTCAGGGCCTGAAACCAACACCAAAATCAGGCACCTCAAACAGTCGAGGGTTATAGATCTCAGGGCCTGAGGCCAAATTCATAGGGTTGGACAGATAAGAGAAACCTCTCAATGTTTTCTAGTAATTTACAACTACTACAGTTATGTAGCTTGTTCTAGTCAAAGAAGTCATCAACGGCCTTCCCATGACACATGCAAAAGAGTATCATGTATAAATCATTTACTGGTTTAGTATTTTGTGGTGCAAACATATGTACATGTACCAGTATATAGCCAGTATTAATGAACTTCTTTAGTACCTAGGTCAGGGATGGCGAACCTATGGCACATGTGCCATAGAAGATACTCACGAGTCTTCTTTGTGGGTGCACACACCATTGCCACAGTTGCCTTCAGCGCAGGCTGCGGACCTGACCTGGCAGTTTTCAGGCCGGATCCACAGCCTACACTGAAGGAGCGCTCACTCTTTGTGGAGCTCTCCTTCCCTGAAGCAGGCGCACTCCTCCCTCGACACAGGTGTGATGATATCAGTCATCAGCGCTGGCACTTCGGGGGATGGCGCTGGTGAGTGACATCACCTTCTTGGCACTCGCTGCCAAAAAGGTTCACCACCACTTACCTAGGTCAGGGGTCGGCAAAGTGCGGCTTGTGAGCCACATGCGACACCTCAGAAGCCCCACCCGTGACCTCCAGTGCCTCTTCTGATTGGCTGTTGGGAGAGTGAACTCCTCCCCCTTTGTGGCTCACAAAAAAATTATCGCTGCTCTAGGAGGGAACAAAATGGCTCCCTCCTCATCTAAGTTTGCCAACCCCTGACCTATTTAGTCTTGAAAGCTTGCATATCCAATCTAGTAAATTAGCTAATAAAAGGTATCACTTTTATTCTACTTGTTTCTGCTTATGTCTGAGGCTTGCAGGGTGCTGGAAATAGTAGCAGAGATTCTCCTGCATCTATTTGCTGTCACAAAGGTGTGTGTGTGTAATTGTCCATTTGTGGAACTCTACTTTCTGGCATGTGATCATGAGTTTCTCTTTGTCAGTTCTATCAAACCCCTTTTTCTCTTTGTTTTGGGCTGAAGAATAAGACAAACCCTTAAGAAAAATCTTCATTAATGTAAGCTTTGAAAAAAAATAAAAATAATCAGAATTTCTACTGAAACAATGGCTATTTTAATGTTACTTAGTGAATACCTTGATTCAACTACATTTTGCCACAAAGGGTTTTCATATTTTACATTTCCAACTGTTTGCCATAGAGTGTAGGCCAAAAGCCTGGCTCTCAGAAACAAATAGCTCCTTTAAATCTTATATTTCCTGATATTGACATTGTGAAGTATTACTTTCAAACACTTACCTAATAAAAACTTTAAGCAAAGATGCTTTAAACAAACATAGAAGAGAAAGTAAGGAGACCTTATTTTCATGCTTAGTTATGAGAGTTCCTTTGAGGACAAACCAACCTTGCTCTTTTATGGCCTAATAGTAGTTTACTAAGAGAGAGTTATCTGGGTGAACCAATTCATGATGTTGGGGTACCCTGGAAATCCCCAAACAGCACCCACTCCTCAAATGCAGAAGGAATTATATCTCAAGAAGATATACGAGATTGTTGGCTATTCTAGGGTGCTCACATTATATATATCAAGTGGGCAATAAAACTATTCTTAAGTGGGTGGGATGGAAAAATAGTAACTATTGTTTCCTATGGGATAATCTGCCAAACATCTCTCTGCAGAGAAGAGACATTAATCTTCTAGTTACATCTTGAATGTCAGTTTAAATTACAAGGAAAGGAAACAACAGATTTTTTTTGTTTTTGTAACAGAATCTCATCATTCACAGAAATAAAGTCAGGACATACTAATCCAGGTCGGAGTAGGTTTAGGGTGGGACAAAATAAAATGGTTTACATGAAGATGGGAAGCAGCGACTCAAAACATTTAGCTGACCATCAGAGTCAGAAAGTTACAAATTTCAACTCATTTGTAGGTTTGTAAATACTTGGAAGGCAATGAATCCAAAATTCAGTTTGCGATTTATCCAGATCCCAGAGTTTTTTTCAGTAAAAAATTGTTTCGGCAAACATTGTTGCAGTTTGCATTGAGACAAATCTTTTGTTGGTAATTTGTAATGATTTGGCATTTAGATACTCACAGCTCCGCTCTGAGAGGAATAATGGACAGATAGAACTATGCAGATGGTGTGGGTTGTACAGTAATCAAACCCCAAATACGCTGTGTAGTTTACCATAGGCACTTCTATACACTGTTCAGTTCTTTCAGTGACCAACATGCTGTCCAAGCTCCCTAAATAACCCTCATATACTGAGCAATTTCCCAAAAACACCCCCACAGTAAACATCCCCCACCAACACCAGCATATATTGTGAGGTTTCCTACTTTACCACATGCTCTGCAACATCGCCCAACATCTCCTATATCATAAGCAGATTCATCTGCACAGATTCTATACTCTGGGCCAGTGGAGCCATCGTACAACAACTGGTGGAAATTTACTGGAAACAAAGTAAAATGCCGGCAGTGTCCCTTTTGTCATCATGAAAAAGTCAATCCTCTTTGCTAAACTGCTCTTTTATAAATGTATCCCCTTGATAAATTAAACAAGAGTATTTAGGAACCACGCAGGAACTAAGATCATTCATGCATTACCTACCAAGTTCCCCGTCTCTTTGATATCCATGCTGCATTCAGGTAGCAGGAGGTGACCTTACCGGGCAAGGTGATTAGCTTGTTAAGAATTTGTAGGGATTAACGAAATGTATATTGCGCAGAGGCACCGTATACACATTTTGTATTCAAAATTACATTTTAAATAAAGGATATCTTAAGATATCTTTCAATACGTAATAACTGCATACTGGTGCGTTCCAAAATTTTCACATCAAAGTTAAATGTTTCCATTGATCAGATTACTCGGTCAGTATTTAAAATTATTTCATGATCTTGTTCTTATCATAGTGATATCTTAGTGATATAGCAGCAACGTCCATAGGGCCGTAGAAAAACAAAGTGATTTAGCAGTAACGTCCATAGGGCCGTAGAAAAACAAAGTGATTTTTAAAAAAAATATTGCCTTGGACTTCACAGATACCAGAAGAGTTATTGATACAGTGTATATACTGTACAGTGGTGTGAAAAAGTGTTCACCCCCTTCCTCATTTCCCGTTTTTTTCATGTTTGTCACACTTAAGTGTTTCGGAACATCGAACCAATTTAAATAATAGTCAAGGACAACACAAATAAACACAAAATGCAATTTGTAAATGAAGGTGTACCACTGTAGATATTACATTTTTCTTGACAAATTTTAAATGTAAATTGAGTTGCCATGTCCCTGTTTATTTTTGTATTATTTGATATTTAACAAGTTAAGTAATCAAATAGTCATTATTCATTTACTTTTTAGCAATCTAATCTTTACAAAAGAGATATTTAACAAATATTTGAAAATTTATTTATTTTTTTAGGTAAAATATTTTAATTTTTTTACAATATGTTCTAATGTGTCTTTCTGAAAGGGAATCAATGACTTCTTTTGTTAAAAATAGAAACAGTCTTTAACATGACAGGACTGCTTTTACTATTTTTAACAATAGTATTGCTATGTGCAAACCCATATATACTAAACTGGTTCTTCAAAATCCGGGCGAAATTTATTCAGCTCAGAAAGACTGCTCTGGGTCTTTCTGAGTTTACTGGGAGAAATCTCGCGAGATCAAATTTTTTAAAATGGAAAGGTAGCCAAATTCTTTACATTAGTAGCACGGCTACCATTCCATTGAAAATTTTGAGAAATCGGGATCAAAAAATTCAATCTCGAGAAATCTTGCGAGAACAATCTGAGATTTCTCCCAGTAAACTCGGAAAGACCCAGGGGGTAATTCAGCATAGTCTGAACTGACCCTCCGATCCTTCGCCTCTGCTCGTGCAGACTGTTATGTGCTGTGCGCAGACATCAGCGAACACTTTAAAGGGATTCCAGTCTCGTGAGGCAACTCGAGTTGAGCCTCGAAGAGACTGTAATCCCTTTAAAGCGTTTGCTGATGTCCGCGCGCAGCACATCAGTGAGCGCATAACAGTCTGTGCAAGCAGAGGCGAAGGATCAGGGGGGTAAGTTTGGACTATGCTGAATTACCCCCCCCCCCCCCCCCCCCCCCCCCCCCCCCCCCCCCCCGAGCGGTCTTTCTGAATTTAATAAATTCCACCCAGTCTTAGTAAGGGTATTTCTATTTCTAACATTGATTTAATTTTTTTTTTAAACTGCCACTTGGATAGGGTTATCAGTTACTCAAATACAGCATTTGTATAAATGTTAACTATTAAGTAAAATTTAAGGATTATTTTATTTATTTATTTTTTTTGCTTTCTGTCTGTTTTTATCTCTAATGATAGCAGCCATGTTGTTGGCCAACAATGTCTTTTTAACAGCAGAAATTTACGGTATGTTAGCATTCCAGAATTAAACTGGGTTTTAACAATGGCCTAAAGTAGTCAGAATTCAGTGAAACAAAGAAGAGGAAGTAAGAAAGCTATATCCATGACCAGACAGCCTTGTGAGGAGGAATGTAAGAATTATCTGCTAAATTGGTTGACCTGGTGACTAACGTGTAGATTGAGAGCTTAGTTTACACTTACATTTCAGGATAGATAAACAGTACTGGTCTATAACGTCATTTCCTATGTGTAACACGTCTACTGTATCCTACAGTCTGAGACCCAGAGATCGCCTGATATAAGAAAAAAAAGGTTTTAAAAATCAGGAAATTTATTGCTCATAGTCTGCATCATTTCAATAAATAACCAGCACAATATCTAGCACTTAACCTGCCTAGTATCGGTAACCTTCCACAGGACGGAGTTTCTTAAAATAAGAAATATTCCCTGAGGTTGGGGGAGCGAATATTCCGCAGCGTTGGCTAATTAGTTAGCGTACAAGGGACGCTGATCTCAATTCCTGAAATAACACCAGGGAAAAACTGCTATTTGGATTGGCATGGCAGTCACTTTTATGCAGTAACTGTAAAAAAGCATATCTTGTCATTAAACTGAACTGCTGAATATTATTTCTTTGTGTCTTCTCTCTTTCGATAGATTGTAGCCAACCTCATGCCTCCCAATGCTCCAGAGGGGGAACAGCGGGACACAATATCTGACGCACAGCCAATCAGAAAACAGTAGGCAGTACACAAGTGATGTCACCAGTGCACCGCCCACTCTATAGTAATTAGTTGTGAGTCATTGACTGAATCTATCAACAGGTCACCCAGAACCACAGGACAGTACCTGAAAAATGGGATCCTGGACAAGTTAGGGGTACGGTCAACTTTCACAGACTTGGGTTTCTGGGGCACTCCATAAATAAGCATTATCTAAATGGCCAGAAAGAGGATTTGTTCACTTAACAGATATATTGCTGCATAAAGCAAAAAGAACTATCAAACACAAAGCAATAGAAATAGATTTACTTTAACGTTAACATTATTATAAGTATGTTGTTGAAATAACTGCCTTACCAAGCCAAATGGGATTTTTTTTTCTCTTTTTCTGTGGTCACTGCTCCTTTAAGTTCCTTCACAAAGGTTATTGAAGGGCATGCAGTAGTAAGTGCGCACACTGCTGTTTGCTCCTCTACGGCTGTTTTCCACTGTTTGATTTCAGGGTAAGGACTCGTTTAGTTGTACATTTACTGTAGCTTTACCATGTAAGGCTGGGTTCACACGAGCATATGATGCGCAGCGCATCATACGCTCATGTAAAAAAAAAAAAAACAGCTTCATAGAAGCCGATGATACTTACCTAGTTCCGGACACATGAGCGTATGACGCGCATACATTGTATCCGGAACGCTATGTGTCGCATTTTGGCTGGCGTATATACACCGCACCCAAAATGCAACACACAGGAATTGCTGTGAATGCAGAGGGAGTGTTCACACTGTCGCTGGGAAGTACAATTGAAAAATACGCTAGAGCGTTTTGTTTTTTTTCTGACACGAGTGTATGATGCGCTGCGCACCATACACTCATGTGAACCCAGCCCAAGGAAACCATACTGTAACTGCTTTCATGTACAGGTGGGTAAGAAGATTCAGTTGAGTTTAAATTAATTGAATATTGATGTTTTTAATCACTTTACAAACTGTCCGTGAAATTTTGGATTTGTGTAATTCCAAATTATTAACTCGCCATTCATAAAATAAACATGTGTCATATGGCAAGAAAAGTATTATTTTGCTCTGTGGCAAACACAGTGAAAAGAGACCTATAGTAAGCTTTCATACTTACCTTACAGCAGTACACTAAGGGGGTTATTCTCTAAAGTTTGTATTGTTGAGTAAAGGTGTGATTTCGCCAGCTAAAAATAGTCGCAATAGACCTACTGTCGCAGTCACGTCTTTACGAGAAGATTGTCACAGTCGCGACTTTACTATAGAAATATTGACTAAGCAGCAACTTTAAAATTGTCGCAGTACGTGTATGTGTGTGTGGGGGTACAAAAAGTATATGTGTGTGAGGGTACACAAAGTGTACTGCTGCTAAATCAGTGTTCCTCTCACAATCCACAGCCCAGGATAGTCAGATGAATACATCGCCGTACCAGGTTACTTTCTCGTTATGTGTCTGACGAGGATCGTCACATACTACCTGCTCCCCCTCCTGAATCTTAATTTAACAAATTGTGCAATATTTGTGCACGCGCAGTCAGTTAGGCTCAGCGAACTTTGGGAGATGGCAGGTAGAATGGGACGTTCCACATCCCATACACAATCAGGAAATAACCTGGGGCATGAAGTACTCATCTGATGATCCTGGGCTGTGGATTACACTTTGTGTATTGATGCTAGATTAATCAGGTAAGTATGAAAACTTACTATAGTTCTCTTTGAAGTCCTGGTGAAATTGTATTTGAGCATGGAGTATTTCACACAAAATGACAATAAGATAGAACGAGTGTCCCACAAATAACTGTTTTAGTTTGTGCAACAAGTAGCTTGTGGTTCAAGTTATTTAGATGGCCCCAGTTTGTCTAGGAGTTCAAACTATTTTTATGGATGATGTGTTTGACTACTAAAGTCTCCTACATGCCAGCAATACAATAAACAAATACAAAATACACCTATTTGATTATTTCACAATTACGTGGCAGCCTTTCTAGTACTTCAGCTCCACCCCTCTGCTAAGAAAGATGGTGTCCTGGGCATTGACTTCTTACAGAGCATGTGTCAAAACCAGCACCGAGTATACTTCTCATTGATATTCACAGTTTAATGGACCGTGAGACATTACCCAATCAATGATGATGTGTCACAGTTCATTAGGATATGAATGAGGATCCAATACGGTAGCCGTGAAATACTACTGGCACCAGAAGTAAAGCAAAAATATTTTCGTTTCATATAGTTATCATGTTTCACATATTGTTGTGGACATTTTAACCTTATTTTGGCACATACTGTTTCATTCGTTCATCTCCGTCCTTCCCGTAGGTAAGATGGGAGAAAGTAAATCATTTTGAACTCATTAAATATTTCTAAGTCAAAACTGGATAGTCATTGGGTGACGCTGAAGAGTCAGGAGCGCTATAGAGAAGTTACCATTAAAATTTACATCGCAGCAAAAACTTCCTACAATCAGAAAGCTACAGAAATTATGGTAAAAAAATAGGTTAAATGGTTGAAAGAAGATAAAAATGAGGGGGGTTAATTACATTTTTTTTTACCACTTTTCAATCATTTTTATCTTTAACATTTATGCTCCTAAGAGTAAAACTAAACATTTTGTAAATATGGTGAAAAACAGTCAATCCCTCTGGGACAGTTGCATTGATGCCCCCATGCGGATGTTTAACTGGACTCAATCCAATGGACTGAAGAATGTAAAGTCCAGGCAGGTTAGAGAAACCAGATTCTCACAGCCCAACATTGTTTACAACCTTTCTTTGTCATTCCTCTCCAGGTAATTAGCTGTCAGAGCAAGGAGTTTGGGGAGATAAAGTCTTCCCCATTGGTTGCACTTGTGGTCCTGACAAATGGAATTACTACATTTTCATGTTGTGAAGCATCTCGAGATAAGAAAATGATTAGAAGTCAAGAGGGGAGTCTTTTCAAAGACTCCTGTTATGATGGAAAGAATGTGACGTGTATCATTTATGAACTGGTTTACACTTTCAATGTTTGTGCTAATTAGTTCATGCTACAAAAAATCACTGTATGGCATAGGTTACACTGGCAGCAGTAACTGCGACAGTTGCTGGGAGTGAAATGGGACTGCTACATTCAAGCATCTCATCTAGTAGGTGCAACTTTCAAAATACCATTAAAGTAAATTAAGTTATAGTGAAATTGAACAGTCCTTTTTTCCACTTTTTTTCCCAACAAACTATTGAGTACATTTACTGTACATACTTTTCATTTGGCCAACATTTCTGTGTTCCCAAAATTTTTTTTACAGTCGGTCTTAAATAATATTCTAATTTTCTGAGATAAAGACTTTTGGGTTTTGCTGAGATGTAAGCCATAATCATCAAGATTAACATAAATAAACACTTGAAAAAGTTCACTCTGTTTATTATGACTCTATATAATAATATGAGTTACACTTTTTGAATTGAATTACTGAAAATTCCAAATTCACTTACTGAATTGAATAACTGCCTGTTATTCTAATTTATTGAGAAGTACATGTATGTATAATCTTATTTATAAAGCATCACAAATTTACACAGCACTGTACAATTCAGCAATACAAATATAATACAGACATGGGAAAAGTGCATTATACAAGTATACGATCACAAGGATACTTCACTTTAAGTGCCAGGTTGTGGTTTACACAAGAGGTTGGAGGTCCCTGCCCCGTAGAGCTTACAATCTAAATGGGAGGTATGGTATAAATGAGTAGTGTAACTGATTGGGTACTTGTTGATCTACAGACTAATATTTAGTACAACTAGTGGATAAGTGAACTTTAGTCTGGGTAGAGCTGTGTTGGCTGGGATTGATTCCACCCTGGACAATACTCTGCATGGAGTGTATGGGGGTTATTTTCTAAAGTCCAACGAATTGCTTGATATCTGGCTTATGTTTGACCAGCTGTATTTTTAACATAGCTCAGTTTGCGGACCACTTCCAGTAAAAATGATTCATTGCTCTTTGTTGGCAGTTCAAGCTTTCTGCTTTAGATCAGAAATAAACTTCCCTTAGCGTCAATTTACGCTGGGTTTTCCTCTGCTTTTCTGATAGCCTTGCTTATTCTAGTCTTAACAGAACAAACGAGCTTTGAAGAGTGAACAAACAGGGTATATGTAAGATTTCATGTGATTTCAGCTGGAATTTTTAGAATCGCCGCTCTACATAATATGTAATTGTTCCGTATACATCTTCACAATAAAACCAGCTGTGTGCAGTTTGCTTAACAACACTTACTTATCTCTCCTTTTGTTAAATGATTTCAACACTTCCAAAATGAACTATTTTTGTCTATTGAAAATTCCTCAGCGGTAATGTAAATCCAATAAACACTAGTAATTTCTAATGCCAGTAGTACAGTCACTTAGCTCACCAATTGAAATTCTATCTGTCGCAGCACTAGCACTGATTCTTATCGTTCATTTTATGTATAATTTCTATATTTAATATCTGTATATATCTATTGTATCTATTTATTCACTGTATTTATCTATTGTATTTATTTATTCACTGTATTTATTTATATCTATTTTGATCTATTTATTTGTATTTATGGACTTATGACTCCACAGCTCTTATTGTCCTATCTGTGTATGTAAGTCTTCCTCCCACTTAGATTGTAAGCTCCTTGGGGCAGGGTCCTCCAACCTCTTGTGTCAATCACAACCTAGCACTTAATTTGATGTTTCCTTGTGATATTTTACTTGTATTGATTAATGCACTTTTCCCTTGTTTGTATTGTACTTGTATCGCTGAATTGTACAGCGCTGCGTAAATTTGTGGCGCTTTATAAATAAAATTATACATACATACATACATAAAGGAAACTCATCTGTATTAACATTAATAGATGAACACACAAACGCGGTAGTTGTAACACTTACAGATCTCGATCACTTCTCCAATGCTGGTTCCTGCTCTGTGCAAAAGGAAAGATTATTAGAGCCCCCATAGCGCTGATGGGATAGGGGCCATAGGAGGGTGTCAGCAATTGAACTCCTGCAAGTGAGGGATCCCTGACCCCCTTGGCAAAAGTGGGTGGAGGGTTGGGGGTCAGCCCTGACCCCCTTGGTTAAGTTTAATGCTCACCCCAATTGATTACCAGGGTAGGGGGAAGGGGAGGGGCTTCAGTGAGACCCCCACCAAGTAGCAATCCCCCACCTAACCCCCGCATGGCAGTTGGTGGGAGTGGGTGGATAGGGGTCCCAGGGACTCCTACATGATTTATTTATGTGTCCCCAGCACACAGGGACATGGGGGTAGGGGAAGAGGATTACTGATCTCCCACCCTGCCTAGTGTTGGGGGAGGGTGGGGGGATAGGGCTCCCAGGGTTTTTATAGGCCCCCCTACTCCACAGGGATACAGAAGGGCAGGGGGAGGGTGCAGGGAAGTGGTTTCATAGGAACCGCTTTCTGCACTTAGCAAATCCCTCACTCAGCCTAGTGCTAAGTGAGGAGTGATACTGGGTTGAAGTGTGGGGGTTCCAGGGACCCCTGCTAGCTGGGGTTTATGTAGTTTAGACTAATTATTTCCATAGTGGTAGTATTACAGTAACTATGTGAAAATAATTGTTTTTTAAATCATTAACCGCTTACTTGCCGGTTAATGATTTCTAATGTATTTAAAGGCAGTACAGGTAGTCCTCGACTTACGACATTGATCCGTTCTTACGTGACGGCGTAAACCGAATTTCGATGTAAGTCGGATCATACGTTCATACAGTATGGTTCGACTTACGTCGCAAAACCGTGTAAGTCGGAACAAGGCATCGTATAAAGCATTGTAACCCCGAAACTACGTAACTCGAGGCCGTCATAACCCGAGGACTACCTCTATAGGGATATTTGTAGTCAGTAGTGATTGTTTATACATTGTTACAGTTAGTGTCTGTTTTTGGATACTTTGTTTATTTTTTTATGTAGCTGTGTTAGTTTAATAACAGTTTGCAGCTCTGGATGTGTTACTGCAGGGGTCGGCAACCTATGGCTCTTGAGCCAGATGTGGCTCTTTTGATGGCTTCATCTGGCTCCTTGACTGTAATGTGCAGTGTTCACATGCAAGCACCGCTTGTTACAGTCTGCTGGCTAATCGCCGGCAAGCGCTGTAGAGATAAAATTCTCATAGCTCTTTGGCTAGCAATCTATAGCTGTTGAAGTCACCGCGCTTCTGGGTTGCTGGCCAATCTGGAGCCATTGACGTCACCCCAATTCCTGGATGCTAGCAAATCCGGAGTCGCTGACGTCATCGGCTCCGGATTCAAAAGGGCTGAGCAGAGCCGCACTATATGGCTCTCTCAGCCGAAAAGGTTGCAGACCCCTGTGTTAGATACTGCTTTTTAATGTTAGCGCTGCAGTTTAGTATAGATCTGAATGGCTTTCACCAGGTCTAGGGTAGCAAAACATTTTGAGCAATAAGTTTGAGCTTAGTAAGCAAATCAAGTTTAGTAAATAGCCCCTTGAGCGATATTGCTCAAAACAGGCGGTGTACAGCTATAACCAGTGCAAGGAAACTAGAATGGGGTTTAGTAAAGAGATCGATAAGAGGTAAAAAGCTATTTGATTTTGCAAGGATAATCAATTCGACTTTAGTAAATATGCCCCAAAGTTTGTTCCAGTAATTCAGTTTTCCATGGTGTTATTTATTGACAGGAGATGGTACTCTGCACTTACTCACTACTTGAGTAGGTTATAATCAAAGTACTTTTTTACTTTTACTCAAGTAAATATTTGGATGCAAACGCTCTACTCTTACTTGAGTAATATTTGGTTCAAGTAACAATACTTTTAATGAAGTAAAATGTTTGAATACTCTACCCACCTCTGTCCGTATCTATCCATCCACCTCTAATCTGTATGTTTGCTGTGACCATGTCTGTACTTGTGTTCCTAATACTTACAGAGTTAAATCACTTGCCCAAGGCCACAGGCTATATTTGTGTGAACCATTAATACTGGGCTTCCCTTACTGAGCTTCTGAGACATGCTTTCCTGACACTATGAACAAGATGAGAAGATTTATTCTTAAAGGCAATGTGCGATGTTGCAAAATGGTTAAGGTCAACAACCCCTTTAAAACTATGCCATGTTACAAATGAATTTATTTCATTTGATTTGGGTTTTTTTTTTTTTTTGTGATTTGCACATTCTTATTTTGAACCTCTTCAGTTTGGCACTTAAAACTAGGCTCAGGTTGGTAGAACCTACTTACTCTTTAAAAAGATGGAATAAAAAAAGACAAGCCTCAGATTAAAGACACAACAACACAAAGAAAGAAAAAAAAAAGAGCTCTTTATGTGTGCAGCCACCTTTAATCTGTTGGCTGATAGATCCCGTTAAATGGAATTCGTTTGATCTCAGTCAAGTTTTAGGACTTTCATCACAGACCATAAGACGCAACCTAAACGTGAATGATTCAGTATTTCTTCTGTTGTCACCCCAGCAGCACACAGTAGCCTATAAAAACAAGGACCATTTGAGACACTTGGGGCCTTGCCTACAACTGTAATCATGTGACTAAATTGGGTATCACAAACCCAAGTGGGTTTATTCATTCAAAGAGATTGAGGCTTTCTGCTCATATAAAGCACTTGGAGCCCTGGTAAAACATAACATAAAACCAATGCGAACCACAAGTTTCAATGTTTGCACAAAACCAATCATAGTCCATTTACATTAGGCAGCTAACACCAGGGCCGAGGGGTGGGCAGCTAACACCAGGGCCAAGAGGTGGGCAGCTAACACCAGGGCCGAGGGGTAGGCAGCTAACACCAGGGCCGAGGGGTGGGCAGCTAACACCAGGGCCAAGGGGTGGCCAGCTAACACCAGGGCCGAGGGGTAGGCAGCTAACACCAGGGCCGAGGGGTAGGCCGCTAACACCAGGGCCGAGGGGTAGGCAGCTAATACTATTACTGCAACCTTTCAAGTTCGAAAGTGGAGTCCCTCCTTGGGAAGCAGAACCACGATGCTGAGGAATAAATCAATGCAAGAAATGACTTCTGAACGCATGATTTTCTGTATGTACAGCACTGTACGGAGAGCAGAGTGGCCCAATGGCGATCACAGCAAGGCTCACCATCGTCCTGGTTACTGCAGGACGGTCTCACAGCTTCGGGCGCTGTAAGGTTCATGAACGCATGCTGTGGCAGATTTGGCTGGTACTGGGGTCTTTTTTATGTATGTGTAAGAAGGGTTACATTTCTCTTGCAGCTGCCATCTACATCACTGACAAACAAATGGGCTCAACTCAGCATCCATTCATTAAACTTACTATTACAGTGAAGATCCAGTGTGTGGGGAAGCCTGAGCACTCATGGGAAAAGGAAGTGGGGGGCATCACAGTATGGGAAGAGGGGAGGGCTGGACAATAGAGGAGAAGGCTGGACAATAGAGGGGAAGGCTGGACAATACAGGAGAGCTGAAGTGGCTTCACACTTCCTCCTATCAGTGCTGATACATATGGCTGCAGTTTGAATAGGAGAGAGGCTCCAAGATAGTGGCCAAAATGATGTATCAGGGGAAGAACTTTAGTATGGAACTCGAGTATTGTTTGAAATGTTTTTTAATACAGAAGCTCAGGCTGCCGGCAGGTAGATATTGGTGAGGGTGCTTTCTTTACAACCAGTATCTGAAAAATACTCAACCGCGGATGCAGGCTGGATTGGCAGGGTCGAGATTATTGCACCATTCCCATAATCCTGCTGATGTTGCTTTCTATTGGCCAAGTCCTCGGCATATGGTTATTTTAAACTTTTTTGATTGATCAACTCTGTAACAATGGGTGTAAAGTTAAACAGTGTAAGTATTCCTGGCTAAGATTTAGGCTAGATTCACATAAAAACAGCAAAACCTACACAGTATAAACCTTTGGACTTACCTTGTTCCAGCCACATTAGCACATGACACAAATACACTGTAAACCGGCCCATAGTATGCCAACTCAGCCTGGGAATTATTGTAATTATTATAAATTGATCATTTCAGTTTTGGTGAACAGCAAAAAGGGGGGGAGGGCTGGACCATGACATCATTACATCACCACCACATCACAAGGTGACACAGCGGAATGGTGGCTGCTGCTAGACTGGTATACTTAGAAAATTTACACTGGACTCTCCATGCCTAGTAACTACCGTCTTGTCTCTCTCTCTTGCCACTAGCTTCTAAACTTCTAGATCGTCTTGTCTACACCCGACTTACTAACAATTTGCATGCACAACATCTCCTCGACCTGCTGCAGTCTGATTTTAGGCCAGGGCACTCTACAGAGACTGCTTTTTTTAAACTTGCAAATGATCTCCAGGCTGCCAAAGCCAAGGGTCACTTTTCTGTACTAATTCTCCTTGACCTTACCACTGCATTTGACATTGTCAACTACTCCCTTCTTATTCAAATTCTCCATATGATTGGGGTCCATGGTTGAGCTGCTTCTTGGCTGGCTTCCTATCTTCCTGATAGTTACCTTTTTTGTCTCCCATACTAATAATGCCTCTTCTCCTGTCCTGCTTAAAGTGGGGGTGCTCCAATGCTCTGTCCTTGGCCCTCTCCTGTTCTCCCTTGACACTTTTGCCTTGGGTGATAGCATCAATGAATTTGGTCTCCAGTATCACTTGTATGCTGATGATACCCAAATTTATTTATCCGCTCCTGTGCCAACACCTGAAATACAGACTCAAATTTCCAACTGTCTCTTGGCAATCTCCTTGTGGATGGCCAAACACCAGCTCAAATTAAATCTTGCTCCCAAACCTGGTCCCGTTCCTACCTTTTCCATTTAAGTGGATGGTGCAATTATCAACCGAGTAAACTCTGTTCATTGTCTTGGAGTGACTTTTGACTCTGCTCTTTCCTTCTCTAAACACATCTCTTCCACTGCTAAATCCTGTAGATTTTTTCTTTGCAACATTGCCAAGATCCGCCCCTTTCTCTCCCGCTCCACTGCTAACACCCTCATGCATGCTCTTTTCCTGTCTCGCTTGGACTAATGCAATGTTCTTCTATCTGGCCTTCCAGTTAACTACCTCTCCCCGCTCCAATCTATTCTAAACTCTGCTGCCATATACAGTATCTCTTTCCGCAGAGGGGACAGCCCTTCTCCCAATCGCTCTCTGCTCCCTGTAAGTAAAAGAATCATTTACAGTGTTCTCCTTTTGACATTTAAGGCAAGTCACTCTGTTGCCCCACGCTACATTTCCTCACTTGTATGCCTGTATGTTCCTCAGCTTCAACTGCGCTCCTCTCAAAGCAATCAGCTTTGTGTACCACATACTAATACTGCCCTTTCTTCTCTTAAACCTTTCTCTCTCTCTCTGCCCCTCACCTCTGGAATTCTTTACCCCATTGTCTTTGCCAGGAACATTCCCTCACCACATTCAAAACCAAACTGAAGTCCTACCTTTCGGAGCACAAACATTGATTTTTATCATTGATTTTATGTATATACTGTATTTTATTTTATCTTTATTTATTCATGCTTAATTTATATATCTATTTATTTGTATTTATTGACCTATGTATCAACACATTGTACAGCTCTTATTGTCCTTCTATCTGTGTATGTAAGTCTTCTTCCCACTTAGATTGTAAGTTCTACGGGGCAAAGACCTCCAACCTCTTGTGTGAACCGCAACCTGGCACTTAAAGTGAAGTATCCTTGTGATATTTTACGTGTATTGTTTAATGCACTTTCCCCATGTCTCTATTGTATTTGCATTGCTGAATTGTACAGCGCTGCGTAAATTTTGGCGCTTTATAAATAAAATTATACATACTGGGGATGGTGGTGGAGGTCAGACATTAGAAAGATGAGTGCAACCAATACCTACTGCACCAGGGAACCACTGAATACACCTAGTCGGAGGATGGATTCTAAAACATTTCTTGGATGACTTTACAGCATCAAATAGTTAGAATTCATCACTCGGATTTTTTATGCTGTGTTGGTGCGGACAGCATGAATACCAATGATTTTAGTGAAAGTTTCTATACAGATATAAGAAAAGTTAGAGTCCATCCAAAACAGTACAACTACAGACCCTTCCACATCCCGTTGCCAGAGGGCAGGCCGGCTACAACAACATTTCACTGGTGAGACGGTTGAACAAAGGTCTTTATAACAATAATACAGCCAAAGGGGGGTCAGGTGTTCAGAGATCCTACTGACAATTGTGACTGACAGGGTTTATCCAGCTGTCAGATAATTCACTCATGCTGTAAACGTGTCAAGAAGAAAAAGATTAGGAAAATTAATGCTACTTGATCAGGCCGGATGACCTGGACTCTTTATTCAATAGAGGGACCCTGAGAAAAGCAGCTCCTGGAGCATGCAGGTCACCTGATATAGTGTAAGGGGCTAATGACTGGGCAGGAAGAGCCACACACCCTCCTTTCCATTATTTCTTTTCTCCAAAGCTGACCACAGAGGCGGTCAAACAGCTTTCATCTGCACATGCTCAGGGTTAGGAGCAAGTTTTATACAAGAAGGGAAAGGGATTCTACACAAGAACGTGCTCTATGAATAGTGAGTGATGTCACTCAGGGCGGGGCTTATTGTCATTATACAGGTATAGTCTGTACACAGAATGGCTTGGGGGGGGGGG
>WMED01000811.1:0-31308 GCA_019650415.1 Pipa parva
AAGACGTAATCTGACTATAGTTCCCCTCTAAAGGAAAAAAGACAATCTGTGGGGCAAAGCCCAAGATCCATAAGTCACAGCAGTGCAGAGCTATGTTCACAATAAACAGCCCTACAAAACAGATGGAATGTTATCCATGGTTTAATATCCCTTTAAGATTTCTTCATATGTTTATTGCTATATATTAAATTGGTATTTAACAAGCATATCATTCATTGAGGAAGGTTCAGTATAACACCAGAACAGTCACACTGCACAGTTGGTGTGGGATGAAAAGAATGGTATGGACATTATTGTGTTGTATGTGTAATGTAGAAGATGCAGGAGGAGGAAGATAAGAGGTCATTTACCTGTAAGGCAGAAAGATCTTCTGCTGCCTGTGCTGTAGTAGCAGGTTGGACATCCAAGACATTGTAATTTCTAAAGAGATTTCGTAACTGCTCTTTATTCTCATCAATCATCTGAATAACTCTTTGAAGGGGAAAAAACGAAAACACATTTAATTAAGCCTTTTACAGAAAATATTTAATTACAGTGAAGGAAATAATTATTTGATCCCTTGCTGATTTTGTAAGTTTTCCCACTGACATAGACATGAAGAGTTTATAATGTTAAGGGTAGGTTTATTTTAACAATGAGAGATAGAAAATCCATAATTAAAATCCAGGAAAAACACATTATATAAATTATATACATTTATTTACGTTTTGCAGTGAGAAATAAGTATTTGATCCCCTACTAACCATTAAGAGTTCTGGCTCCTACAGAGCAGTTAGACGCTCCTAATCAACTTGTTGGCTTGACCATTATGGAGTTGCTGTTATTATACATGAAGGTGGATATTTATCCAGGTATTTTTTATTACCTTTTATTTTTTATTAGCCGCTATTTGATTTTAGACAGTGTTTCTTTAATGAATTTTCAGCAATATTTTTAGTCCTGACTTTTAGTTGATTGTGACCAATTTATGATGGGGCAACTACATTTTTTTTTGCTGTTGAAAAAGATCAATATCGAAAGTTGTTGCAGCATGGAATGGAGCGCCTTGTCAATTGTGACTATTTTCGATATCGGCAACTTTTTTTTGGTCATGAAAAATGATGGGTCTGCACAATCACCTCCCATGAGAATAATGGCTGACCTCAATCTGGCAAATATTTTTCGGTGACATAATTTGTCGCAAGGGGCTTAATAAATATCAATATTGGTGATAGCGATATTTTCACCATATTTAATAGAAATTCAATATTGATATACGTGCGAATTATCATCCCTCGAAGTGTCATCAGCTGTTTTAAGTAATCTTGGGATATGTGATGTGAAGATTACTTACCGGTCCACATCCAGAATTCTGTTGGTGTCACGGTTAACTACATGGATTAACATGTCAGTTTGCGCAAAGTTCACTCTCCCTTTCTTGTCAACATGAAACTAGGGGAAGATCAGAACAGACAATTAGAACTACATTTGTAATTACTGCTATGTATTATGTAAGTACCTTTTAGTATTTTTTATATTACAAATTCTTAGGAATATAAAAACATATACTAGAGTTGTGCTCTATTTTTAAATCAGTTTTTCTGTTCTGAAAGTACCTGCACATCATCAGTGTTTACTATGGCTCCTGTGATGTTGGATAAAAGGCGTATGAACTCTTCCTCAAACTCGCGGACCCTGTCTGGAATCTCATTAATAACAATTTTTAGACGTTGGTCATCTCTTAGTATGTAGATTCCAACCACAGAAGTGTCATTGTGGCCAGCCAAATCAACAGCCATGATGTCCACTATGAAATATCCAGGGCTGTAGGCCGTAAACAAGTCAAATGTCCGGACAATGCCATATACTTTATCTGTAAGAGTAGATAAAACAGACTGCTTACTGAATAAGGAACCTGTATTTGATATAAAATAACAATTTAAAACACCTTGTAACTTTTTAATAACGGATAAGTTTACTTACAGTTTTCTGGATACTAAATTCATAACATTTTTTAAAATGGAGAAGTGTCACACTAAGGCACATGTAGTAAACTAAAGGCCTGGGGGGCAAGTGTTATCCTATGTTATGTGGCTCACAAGGTCCCCTAATGATTTAAGGTGTTGAGGATCTAGATATGGCAGGCACTGAGGATCTAGATATGGCAGGCACTGAGGATCTAGATATGGCAGGTACTGAGATGTTAGATGTAGCAGGCACTGAGGATCTAGATGTGGCTGCGCTTGGAAGAAGCCCAGTGTTTACTGGCAACACTGAACACCTGCATTGTTCACGAGCAGTGGAGGGAGCAATGCCACTCGTGACAAAACTGCCCCATAAGGCCATATTTCTGAATGTAGTGTAAATCAGGTAGGGGTTTAGAGACAAAATAGTGGTGGGATACAAAATTAAATCATAGGGATTGAATGGGGGAAGTAAGGCCCAAGAAAAAATCTTGTGAGTAGTGGGTACCTGATCTCCTTTTTCCTGGTGGGCACTCCAGTCTGAAATCCCAGAGTGCCTTCATACTCTTCCCCATGTACACCCTATACCAGTGATGGCTAACTTTTTGAGCTCAGTGTGTCAAAATAAAAAACAAACAAACATAACTCGGGTGGTGTATCACTGTGAAAAAAATCCAAAATACTTTGATATTTGTAGCTCTAATAACAATGATACGTTATTTTAATATATGTAATGTATTTATTAATAAAGCAGAAACAATTAATTCTTTACCAAACCCGCCTAGTGACTTTTTTGTTGCTGAATTTCATTGGCTAAATCTTCAAAATTGAAGGTTGGCATTTTGTGCACGTCAAGCCCAAGCAAGCGCCACTAACTTCATCTGTCAGTCTGTTTCTTTTATTGGTTTTGATGTTATTTAATGCTGAAAATAAGGTCTCAAAAAAGTATGTAAAGGGGAAAATTGGGAGTAAAGCCATTGCTAGATTTTTCAGGGTGTTAAAAGTACAATACTGCCACAAGGCTCTCCTGCCCCCACTACTTTGATTTAGAAGAAATCTCTGGGCCCTTCAACCCATGCAGACACTTCACTAACAGAGATAAGATGCCCACGATTTTCCTCCTCAATATCAGTATTAGATTGTCCCACCTCCGGATGCGATGCTGTCAGGTAGGGAAGCCAGAGCAGAGGGTGACAGCATCTGTAGGTGGGGCAGTATAATACTGATAGCGATTAATACAATCAGCGCAATCTTAGCTCAATTTGACACGCCGGATCAGTAAGCAGAGCCGGAGGCAGGAGGCTAAATATGACAGCGTGTGTCACCCAAAAAGACCCGGCGTGTCATAGGTTAGCCATCACGGCGCTATACAGTAAAATCCCACCAACATTATTATATTCAGGGCTGTTTTCTTGGGTGAGGGGGTGTTGTTCCGTAATGTCCCACTCAGTCTAAAATAAACCCTGATTAAAATTGGAAAGAGAGGCGCAACACCATTTAAAATATCTAGAAGTATTTTTAGCAAAAGGAAAATAATCTGTGGAGAATTTAAGGAACAGTCCAGGGTAGTCTCCAATAGCCCATCTAATTAATTGCCACTATTAAATGATGTTTGTGATAAATATTACTCCTCATCTATTTCCTCTTCAGCCGAGTGATTTTGAATCTCATTCCATCATACACAGGATTAAATTGTATGTAAAAAAAAAATCAGAAAGATGGTACACTGACCGATCTGATTTAGCCAAATCCCATTACTTCATTTCAAACTGAATTGCGGGAATGGAAGTAGGTAGGTAGATAAAGAATCTGATTCAGTGGGAAATTGGCTGTAAATTTATAAGGATGAACATTTTCAAAAATATATATACTGCAAAAAAAAACCTTTTATTTACCAATGGCAGACGCACAGATGAATAACTGTAGACATAAATCCCTCAATTTAATTAAAATAACCTCTCTCAACTGCACTTTTATTTTACAGGTCTGTTTCTTATAAATGATGTTGTTCTGGCAAAAAGCATAAACAGAATTGAAACAGTGTGAAAGGCAAGAAGAGGAATGAAGTGTGATTAATTATTACTCTACAGCAAATAACCACTTAATGCACACACGATGGAAAGAGAAGTGGTCTGTCCCCAGATCTCTGTTCCCTTTAAAGTTTTACAGAATAAAGTTCATTTACATTAAGATGATGAACAAATCTGTCAGTATAACTTCATTAAAAACATGTTGTTTACTTATATGTGTCTGACAGGCTAATGGACTTTTTGAACGGTTATTTTTACAGGAATGACACAGACCAAGGATTAGGACATGTCACATTTTTGTTGGTGGCATTCTACTGACATCTACTGGAACTTTTCTAAAGTAGCCTATTAAAAGAAGACTGGCTTCACTACCGTGAATGTTACTTTCACAAATATTTAAAAGCCTCCAGACTTGCTGACTACAGAATAACACGACTGAGACGATGCTTATTAATTCAAGTTATTTGTCATTAGTCTGCAGTCAGAGAGTCCTTTTAGAGATTTGATTATATACTATCAGGGACATAAGTAAGGTACCGCAGGCCTCAGTGCAGGATCAGCACAAGGGTCCCCTCCCCCTGCATCCAGACTTGGACTATCCCCCTGGATGCCTGGGAAAATTCTGTTGGGTTACAGCACAGTCCCCCAATTGCAGCAACGCTCTCATTTTCAGTTTGGCGCTGGACCCCAGGCTGAAGGAATGCAGAAGCACTTCAATTAGGGATTAAAGCAGGGGTCTCAAACACACTCCCTGGGGGCCGCATGCAGCCCCTAAGGCTGTTATCTGCAAGCTGAGGGAATAGAGTACCTGCCAGTGTGCATGCAGAGGAACTGTGCACAGGTGAGGAAATGGAGTTTGGTGGCTGGTGGTGATGTAAGACAGAATTGGTGGGGTGGGGGAAGAGTATATTGAATTGAAAAGAAACACAGGCCGTCAACTTCAAATTCTTTCTATGGGCACCGCATTTACCTAGCCAAATTTAAGATCCCTGAATTAGATTGTAGCTGTTATGAAGGTAAATGTGACATGAACAAATTTCAGAGTAGGTAAGGGGGCAACTGTATAGCATTTAGGGAGGGCACTGCTTACAACGAGGGCAGATAACAGGAAGCACTGCACAGAATCTGGGAATGCCACTTCACAGCAACTAAGGCAGGTACAAGGGGCTACTGCACAGCAACTGGAGCAATGTATGTGTTGGGTCACTGCACAAGTGACCAAGGTGGGTCCTTGATGTAACTTTCCCAGGTGGACCCTAAATACCCTATTCCGACCTTGTCTGAAACCCCCCGCTCCTGTCTCCGTGGGTTGAATACAGAGAGACCTAAAGAGTAACAAAGCCTGAGCCTTGGCTAAAAATAATGTACCTTCTACATTGGATTTATTGCTCTAGTCTAGCTTAAAGGTGCACAAATCCAAGAACAGTGGATACTGATGCTTAGAAATTTGGAGCTGGACATCTTTATGTTTTTTTACTTAACTGCAGTTTTATATCTAGCTATACAGTGTACAGACATGCTGGATCACTGTATCTCTCTCTGTGTATATATAGAAGACTTGATAAATGGTGGACAGACATCTTGAAAGCTTGTCTATCTAAATCAGGGGTGGGCAAACTACAGCCCGCGGGCTTTGGTCTTGCCCTTCTGACAACATCAGATGACAGGGCCAAGCCGTGGGGCAGCCGTGCTCACCCACCCCCTCCCTGTCCCCACCTCTTCCCTCTCCCGGCTCCTTAGCACTACAGGGTTCCTCTCACAGGAAGCTGAAAGCACAGTGGGGTGGGGGCACGACCACTGACCACCCTATCCTACCTTATATATATATATATATATATATATATATATATATATATATATATTATATTCCATTTAGTAATATTTGAAATTCTCTACATCTACATTTTTTTTTTTTTTTTTTTTGCATATTGTTTCACTGCATGTAGTACACCCAGAGAGTAGTTAATACTTGATTACAACATACAAGTGGGACAGCTATTAAATTATTTTATATACATTAATGCCTGCAGCAAGGTTTGTACCATCATTAAAATGGGTGAAACCATATCAGGCTAATGATATGCAATAAAGTAGGAATGGGGAGGTTAGATCAGTTCTGTCGCCATCTGAGGAGGTGGGGTGTAGGGAGGGGTAGTCGCAGCGTGCAGATCCTGTCTATTTCAGGCAGTTAATGAACTCAGATATGCACCAAGTCAGACCTTATTTAGTACTTTATATGCAAATATCTCATTTTCAAGGTCAATCAGTGTAAATGATGGCAGTAATGTACTGCATTTTAATTATGAACTAAGCAGGAATAAAAGAAACACAAATGCTCTTCATTATATTCATCCTCACCTATGATAAATATATTCTTCACCTCCTTTGAATCATTAGAGTTCAGTTTAATGTAGCGTATGCCCAGGATACTGTAGAACACCAAGCTGTTGTTCCCCACATCCGCATCCACTGCTAAAACCTTTATCAAATCAGACCCCACCTTGGCATCTGTTGCAACTCCTAGGGAAAGAAATGAAGTCGACCATTATTCAAAGCTCACCAGATGGTTTTTCTTTTTTTCAGTTATAGTTTCATTATTTTCAACAACATAAGAAGAAACAGGAGAAGAAAAGGTATGTTCTGCATGATACAGCCACATTGGATGCGGAGAAGATTCCCATAGCATTCCGCAAACCACGACAATTTCCCCACTGTAAAGTCGCAATCACAAAAATATTTCCATAGTACAGTCGCGGCTACAACAATATTCTCATTTTAAAGATGTGTCTGCGACAGTAGCAGTCCATGGCGACTGTCTTTAGCTGGCGAATTCACACCTTTACACAACAATCTGGAGTTTAGCCAATAACTAAGCAAAATGTTAGTTTGTATAAATGGTTTGTCCCTGCTTGGGTAATGTCTATGTTTGGACCAAAGGTTCAGTTTGACTTTTAGATTAGTAATGTCTTATTGGTATCAATACAAGAGCTGTGAATACAGTTAATTTCATGTGTTTCACTGCAATAAGAATTCCTTTAAATGCCTACAAACGTTGCAGTTGACATAGGAGTTGGTTGACAGCTTTGCTGTAAAGTAAATTTGACAAGTGTCAGTGATCTCCGGTGCTTTTAAAGATGTTTCTTTTAATCACAGGTGAGTTAAATAATGTCGCAGTTTTTAAATGATCGCACAGGACTGACAGGACTGAATCCTATGTTTTTCTCTATCCATCAAAAGAATGGAGATCAGTGTGTATGTATAGATGCACTCTGTTATACAAAAGCTATTTGATAAAGCTTTTCAGTGGAATGAGTAATAGGCTCGGGTTTAACATTTAAGGGGGTTATTCACTAAAGTCCGAATTGTTGCGTATAGGTGCGAATTCGCCAGATAAAAACAGTCACAATAGGCTGCTACTGTCACAGTCACGTCTTTATAATGAGAATATTGTCGCAGTCGCGACTTTATTATAGGTAACTTGTCGCAGAATATTGTTGCAGTTTAACTGCTCAACTGATGCTGAACAACGATTTGAAATTTGCTTTTGTCTCAATGTTCATTCGAGGCTGACTCAGAGAGCAGTTTGTGCTCCATCAAGCCTGAGAAATCCTCCTGTCATAGGTTGTTGTTTGATGTGTGCTAGGACATAAACCTGAATTTACCTCTTTAAAAATCCAAGACATCTGCATTTCAGATAGATCACTGCAGGTGTCTGTCTTATTCAGGGAAAAGCTGTGACAATCAAATGACTTATTCTGACAAATGTGTTATTATCTTTTGGAGTGTAGGAGTGAAGGCAGTAAAAGCTGCTTTCATCGCAAGACATACACACTTCAAACAACTTTTTTTTTTATAACATGTAATGCCTAAATATTACCTGCAGTATACTCTGATTTTGTGAACCGTGGTGGTTGGTCATTAATGTCCTCTAAATAGACCCTCACTTCTTGTAATGTTGCATCTAAAGCAGGATCAAAGGTCTGGCTTCTGGATGAAATTAAGCTCCTCGTGGGCGTCCAACTCCTGTTGCTAGAAGCTTTGACAATAAGGGTATAGTATGGCTCTTTCTCTCGATCGAGATTCTTCAGCACAGTCAGTTTTCCCTCTGGAATCAGCTGGAAATTGCTTTCTTGGTTACCAGCTAGAGAAGGATAGAAATTTAAGTATGAACAATCTGTGTGTCATCGCACAGACACAAATACCCAACTCTTATTTATGTTGCTTATGAACAATTGCTGAAAGTCTCATTTACATTGAATGTCCTTAATGACTAACTGAAAAAATAATATGTTTACAGCAAAGAAATTAAGTAGAGGCTTACATGATCTATGGAATCTTCACCATCAAGATGAAAAAGCAGACCTACAGTCAGAAGATAACATGGGTAGTAAGGCTGGTGAGGCTGGTCCAGTTTTGACTGTCTAGCTCTGACTTTTGGCCTCTTCTATGGGTTTCATGGAAACCTAGCAACACTCCTGTTTCCAGATATCCAGTATTCATCAACTTGAATATTTAAAGGGGCACTATAGTGCTGATATAACTGCACAGATACATATAAAACTCCATTATACTAAGCTAATTGCTAACACAAATAACAAAAAAAATGTTTAGGGAAGAAATAATACTTGCTGTTTGTTTCACTGTTTACTTCTAAAGAGAGCTAATATTTTAAAAGTGACATTGTTTTTTTCTCTACAGCTGTTGAACTTCTAGCTAATACTAAAAAGGGCTTTCCAGGCTACAGTGATGAAAACATACTTTTGAAGATAGAGGCTCTTGACCCCATGGGATCTTATCCTTGTTATAACGATATAGTCAAAAAGTCAGGGGTTACTGTATTAGTAAGAAAGGATCCGATACATGCATGTCTCCCAAGCAAGCACAAAAATTCACCAAAAATGTTTTGTAGCACAGTTATTTTGGTGAGAACAGGTTGTATCGAATAGAACACAGCTACTCTCTATAAGTATAGAAATCACACCACAAATAGTGCATGATCCTGCAGCCAGAATAAAAAAATGATAACATTAAGTAATGATAAGTATTGTAAACCCCAATGATGGCAAATGACACTGTAGTTTCCAGTAACGTAACATTGCATTACTGCTATGAACATCTGACTAGGCCCAACAGTGTGTAAAAGGTACCGTGTTTCCCTGAAAATAAGTGAGTGTCTTAATATTAATTTTTGCTCCTAAAGATGCACTAGGTCTTATTTTTGGGGGAGGTCTTATTTTCAGGGAAACAGGGTATTGTGGGGGCGGGGGAGGGTATTTTTTTGACATTTCTGGCACTTTAATAAAATTCGAGAACGTGATTAGAAAAGGTTTCTGCACAGGCAAATTTTAGCAGACATAATTGGGTTTTAAATTGCTGAATTTGACTACCGGTAATCTGAAATTAGAGGTCATAAGAGTACAATGATAAAGCACACGTTTAAAAAAGTCAGTTGGACGTTGGTTCGTTTTCTACCAGTAAAGCTTAAACTAACCAAGGCATTGTGTTTTGTGAATTGAGAACAACTGTAAAGCATCACTTGAAAACAGGATTTCAAATAAAAAAACAGACATAATACACTGAATAATGAGTAAATGGAAAATGACACAATTCACATGTTTATTAAAGTGCACCTGTCACCTCAAAACACTAATACTAATTTAGGTTGTACTAATGAAATAAACATTTTTGTAAAAATATAAGTATTTAAAAAAATCTACCTTTAAACAGCGTTTCTCTCTGTCATCTTCCCTGTCAGCCTGACTTTTCATTCCTGGGTTGGGTGATGATGATTGACAGTATAGCTCCTCCAATCAGATCCCTGCTAGATCGTGATTTAAGGGATCTGATTGGAGGAGCTATAATGTCAATCATCATTTAGACCCGCCCACTCAACACTCAGGAAAGAAAAGTCGGGCTGACAGGGAAGATGACAGAGAGAAACGCTGTATAAAGGTAAATTTTTTAAAATACATTTATATTTACAAAAACATTTATTTCATTAGTACAACCTAAATTAGTATTAGAGTTTTGAGGTTAAAGGTGCACTTTAAATATTCTAAAATTTGATTTCAGATCTCACAAAGCAAATAAAACTGGAAATCTACTTTAGGGGGTATTTATCAACCTTTTCCAATGCAAATATTATTTACTACCACCCATTTTGCCATAGTTCATGACTGCTTTTGCCATATTTGCCCAAGTATCCCATTTGTCATCACTGAATCCACCAATGAAAACAGAAAGTCATAATTTTAGCATTTTAATGGGCAAAATATATAAACTATATATTTTATTATTACTTTATATATACTATAAATGATATATTTTTTGTGAAGTACTTGTGTTTGCTTTATGAAATGACAATTGCAGCTGATGGAAAGTACCTGCTATGAAGTAGTATACGATAGCATTGGAGCCCTCGTCTGCATCCGCTGCTCCACTTACATTCCCCACAACAGATCCAGGTTTGGAATGCTCATAGATGGAAAGGGTTTGGTATTGCAGGGCTCCTCTCTGTCACAAATCAAGCAGAAAATTCTTCTGAATAATAATCCCATTATCAGTCTTCTTATCACTATTCAAAGTCTATAGTATATTTGACTGAGGATGGATGGGGCAGAAACCTGGGTCCAAAAGCTGTGTCCTCCCCACCAAACAGTAGGGGTAGGGAACCAAGTGAGGGAAGACAGAGTTGATAGAACTAATACAATACTCCCTTCCCCTGCTCTATCAGAAGACAAGTTGTTATATAAGATGCTATTTGTAGTAGCCTAACCAGATGGAAGGTCCAAAGAAAGAAAATACAATGTTAGAAGTTAGTTGGTCTTTGAAAAAAATTTGGAACTGGTTTCCACTTGCTTTCCTAACTAAACCTCCATTCTTCACGTTATCACTATTTTCTAGTTCCCCTTTAACTACCCATGCAGTACTGCAGTATTTGTTCTTTTCTCTAAGGTACCTTAGTTCTCATGCCTAACGTGACACATTTAGGCTATTGTAACCTCTATCAGATATGCCCCTGATTCTTCTGTTCTTCTAAAGCAATTATCTCCTCATTGATATTACTGGGTGGGAATTGAATCGGTTAGATTAGATATAACTAAGGTGATGCCAGACTAAGTAGGAAATCTGTTCAGTTGCTTCAGTTCTTTCATAAATTTATCCCAGGGGGGAAAAAAAATTATTATGTTTACTAGCCATTGAGAATATTATACTAGCCTGAAATAAAGTGGTAGCCTACTCAATGCACGCAGTAAAATCTGAATTACTAGATGATGTCTACTTTACAGTGACTGTCATTAGTTTCTAGTTCTGAGTGGATTTATTAGTTAAATAAAACCCACGGGCTATACATATATATATATATATATATATATATTTTTATATATATATATATATATATATATATATATATATATATATATATATATATCGCCTATATCATAAATGAACATGTTTCAGAAAGGAAAACAGTTGTCTTCAAAGTAAATGTTTCTTCACAGGGAATTGCATCTTGTAATAATTTCTACTTCTTACAAAAGATTTCTGTGTTCTTTGTAACTTACAGGAGGTCTAACAAAGACAGGTTCATTATCGTCAATATCATCTAGGGCAACCTGAAGAGGAAGCATAGTCTCATAAGGCACAGGTTGACCCAGGTCATAAGCAACGATTATTAGCTGAAATACAAAAAAAAAAAAAAAAATGCAGAAGGTTAGAACAGCATTCTTTAGTCAAACGCATCGAAAGAAATACTAATGATTACAAGAATTATATATGCAGTATTGTACTGCATATACGTGATAAGGTATATTCAAGGCTATCGCAGACATTGGAAACTTTTTACAATATATGAGAGATGGTCAAATCTACAATAGCAGAAAAATACAAGATTTTATAACCGTCAGTTAACTCGAGCCTACAGAATTGTTGTGAAGAAACACATTTGTCGGTGAAAAGAACATGATGTCATAAGTGAGTTCTTTGTGAATGTTAAACAATACAACACAAGAACTAAGTTATATTAGGCATAAATGATGAATCACTTGGAATCCCAGAACTGGGAGTTAATTCTTTAAAAAGAAAGCAGTAGATGGCACGCTGATCATTTTCAGTGAATTCATGAAAACTGGAACTGTGTTATTTAGACATGTAATTGTGTGGGGTGGATCATGAATCTTTCCCCTTTTTTTCTTTTGTTTTCACCCTTGTAACTCGATTATGTTTCTGCAGTTTGAGTCATAAGGGAAAAATGATTTGCTGCATCAAAGACATGAATTACTTTTTAATTCCCCCAAATGAAGACCATTTCAGGACATTGTTTGTAGCCAGACAAATGAATCATCCCGTGTGACATTGACCTAACAATAATGCTATTGCTACAAATATTAATTGAAACCATTCGTTGATATTTCCAGTCTACCCCTTCAACAAAAATATTGTCTGCTCATCAGATGAGAGTTTTTCTTTCTTTTGGATATTATTTTGTAGTGGTAAGGAAAAAAACACCAGATGGTTATTTGCGGTCAGCATTTAAGTCAATGGGCTGCAATTTGTTTTTTTCCCTATTTTTTTCTGTTTTGTCAAAGTTTTAACCACATGAATTAAAACTGTGACAGAACTTCTAATGTTGAATTCTCCTAACACTGCTAAAATACAATTGATTAAAGGAATTATTTATAATTTGATTAAAGAGGCACTATAGTGCTGATATAACTGCACACATACATATAAAACTCCTTTATACTAAGCCAATTGCTGACACAAATTGTTAAACAAAAGTTTAGGGAAGAAATAATACTTGCAGTTTGCTTCCCTTAATTAGTTTTCTTGAGAGCTGACATTTTCCTCCCCCTGCTCCCCCTCCTCTTTTTGTTCTGCAAGTCAGGCAACATAAGAAGAAAAATCTGCCTGACTGCTATTGGTTTAATAGTGTGCTGACCTTCTGCTGCATAAATTAAGTTGGAATGCAGGAGATTACAGAGGGAAAGCTGACTTGTGCACATGTGCTAAGTAGTAAGTAGGGCAAAAATGTCCGGGGGAGGGTATCTTTTCATGGAAAACTGGCCAGTGCACGTCAAACACACATCTTCTGGTGCAGGAGTTTATCAGTGCTGCCTACTCAATCATCCTGCTTCAGATGAAACAACCACTGGGGAAAAATGCTTCTCACTAAGGTATAATACTGCATATGTAAAGAGGTAATATGACTATAGTTCCCCTTTAATCTGCAAGACTTACATTATACATAGCTTGTTTCTCACGGTCCAGTCTCTGTGCAGTCTGAATAAGTCCACTTGTTGAATCAATGGTGAAGTATTCCCAATCCTTATTTCCAGCTCCGGTCTTCAGTAAACTGTAGCGTACAGCTCCATTCAGACCATTATCATTATCCGTGGCATACACTTCATATACAGTAGACTTCAGAGGGATTTCCTTTAAACACACATAACAGTATAACAAGCAGATTGTTACGACTAGTATTCATGAGAATGTAACAACAATATTTTAGATACTATTTATTTCACACAATGGACACCGGATGTAAAGTGATAGAGGTCATTGTAATATTTCTGTATCATATGATAATCTTTTAACTGAACCTAAAAACACAGATGATAGTGCAAAGGAAATAAAAGAAAATAAATGTAATCAGAAAGCAACTGAATAAAAAGCAACCAGATATATAAACTGCTGTAGTAGGTAACAAATGGTTGTTTAACTTGTGAATTTGACTGTATGTACATGGAGGTGTTTTATATCTGGTACTTGATTTAAATAAAGCTGTAGAAAGCTAGTAACTATCTCATAACGTGATCTTCCACAACTATGTTAAAGCATAAACAAGTATTTCTATACTGGATTTATTACACACCCTGAAGATTAGCAAATTTCGACTCATGTCCTTCTAGGTTGTTAAGATACTATAAACTCAGATAGACTAGCTCTTCCCAGAAAGTGCTAAAGGAATATTATCATCTGTGTTTTTTGGGTAAGTGGAGAAAAAAACAACCTTTTTTTAAAAAACAATTCTGACAGAGTTGTACGGTGCAGTCTCACTTGACGGCTGTTTGAACTTCCCTGCTGTCTATAGCTTCCTTATAAGATACATATTTACCTTCTAAAGCCTGATTCAGATTACAGGTCACATAAGGTATTAATAATTTTAATTGGTGCAGTCTGCTTAACTTATCAGCAGAGTGCTTGAGAAAACAAACCTATGTAAGGGACAGAAAATGGTATATTTAAAAAAAAAATTGGGTGAAAACTGCATTTAACAAAAACAAGAACAGTACAGGGCAATTATTTTTGCCATCAGGCAGCGTGAATGGCCCGGATGGCTTCAGAGGGCTGGGGGGGGGAGTGTCTAGTGTACTGGCACCTACATTGGTTGTCCACACCCCCTATTTTTACATCTTGCTGAGGGCCAGTCTTAGAAGTTTGGAGGGCCGGATATGATCCACGGGCCGTAGTTTGTCCAGGTCTGGTATAGGGGTTCCGGGATATAAAATATAACTATGTCAAAATTGAAGATTTGGGGAAATAATATCCCTTTAAAGGACCAGTAACATCTCAAAATTAAAAATTCCCATTTGGATCGGCAGTTAATCAAATATAGCACTTGTAAAAAATGTAATGAAACTAAAGAATTTTATTGCTTTCTGTCTATCCCTTTACTGATAGAACATATGTTGTCAAACAGGCCTCACCCAGTAAAACTGTGGTGTCATAGTTAACACATATTCAGGAAGTGTGTCCAAAAGACCAATTTATAAAGTTAAATATCTAAATATCATACTTTATCAACACAATTTTTACTTTAAGATACAGGTTACTGACTTTGAGTTGAGTTTTTCAATCTCAATTTTTCAACGAAAGATAGCCATACGACTAATGTAAAGTATGGGCTTACCTTTCCATCGAAAAATCGAGATAAAAAAAACTATCTTGAAAAATCTAAAAAATTTCCTAAGAACAATGCGAGATCTTGCTCGAGAAACGCGGAAAGGCCGAGAGCGGTCTTACCGAGTTTAATAAATTTCCCCTGAATTCGTCTTGATCCCTAAACTTCCAGTTGTTTCCTACAGATAATACAGATAGAAGTATACCTATGAATATCATTATCAGACAGATACCTCTTTAATGTGCAGGATGGTGCCATTGGGTGGTCGGATAAACACCGGCCGATTGTCATTTACATCAATAACTTCTACTTTTAGCATGGTAGTACCCCAGAGTGGAGGTCTCCCTTTGTCCGTAGCCACGATAGTTAGGTTGAAGCTCTCAAAAGACTGTAGAAGTCGTCGGGATGTTATTAATCCAGAATCTTTATCAATGTGAAATGCTTCTAGAAATGAGTAAGCGAAAATCAGGAAATGTAAAAACATGTTATAACCAATAACAATGTGAAATCTGCATATTTGTAAGCATGTAACTTTAATTACAGTCTTATAATTGGGGACTATTTATCTAGGGAAAATGACAGGTTTTTTTCTGAGTGCTAATGCCGCTTCAAAATTTGTGATTTTTTTCCCCCCACCTTTTTGTTTTTTGCTACGTTCGTGATACAGTTTTACAGGTTGTTTTTTTTTTTTACTGAAAGACTAACTGGAGTGGCAAAGTTGCAGGAAAATCAAAGTTAAAAAAATTCTATTTTGATGTAGGTAAATTCTCTTATGCTGAGAACAAAACAGAAATTCTTATTGTTAAAAACTTAGGGCCTTATTGTCTAAAGGCCGGATAGCCGCTTAAAGCTTTCAATTCACCACTTGCCCATGCTCACTTATTGATCAAACTCTGCGCTGTGGTGAATACAATCGGTGACCAGTTTGGACGACTGATACTCGCGATCTTATGAAGCACTTTGCATAACTTTGAGTGTGTGTGCACTGGTACTTCTACTATTGATTAAGCGACAGAGTGCGTCGAAGGAGCAGGTGTACTGCTTCCAATTCACCAATTTTACTTTGTCACATCAGCGTGGTGAATTTGGGTGGGGGGGGGGGCTGAAGGCAGAGCTCCGCATTGTACTTCTACCCGACTGACTACGCCACACAACTCATCTGACGGTGATTCTTGCTTTCCGCTTGTTCAACATGTCTAGTCAATGAGAAGTGAATTTGTGTGCATTTTGGTGATGTGATTCAAATTGTAGTGAGGTGAATTCGACAGATAAATTCACCCTTTAGTCAATCAGGGCCTTAGACTGGAAATTGTAAAAAAAAAAAAAAAAAAAAAGGAACGTGGGGAACTTTCACGTCATTTTGAACCTGAACTTGGTTAAGGAAAGTGTGAATATGTGATTTGACTTTATCAAAGCACAATAGGAATATTAACTATGTATTCATAAACACAGAAAATGTATGTAAGATTTCAGTATCTAGCAAGCCTATAAAATCTCACACAGCACTTTACATATTTTAGCACTACAGGGCAATTATCTCATATGCACTTGGCTACAAATAGGGATATTTCGATGAACTCGTAGCCAATCTCTGGTGAGGCAATGGTTCACACTACTATTCAGCTTTTTAAAGCTGTGCATTATTGAGCACAAGACTTCCTGTAAGATATGATGACATTAGATATCACTGATAATCCCAGGGCCATGCTTCCTTTCCACACAACATGGCATATTCCACCATGTTATGCCTGCTTGAGGATAAACTATGCATTTGGAGCTCAAAAAAACAAACAAAAAAAAAACCCAATTCAGATTGAAGCTAAAAAGACCTAAGAGTATAACATTATTGGGATCTCAAAGGCATCTGTTGCTAAATTACATTATATTCTGCTAATGTGCACTACCCTTAAAATGCTTCTCAAATAACCTTTTAACTATTCCACATTTTACAGGCTCAGTTATATCAGGCAAAGGGACCATTTAAATACATACGAAGCTAGAAATAAAAGCAGCAGTTCCTTCCACAGTACCAAACTAAAACGTGGAACTGAGGAATCGGACGCAGTGCTTTTGTTTCCTTATATTACACGTGAGAGTAGTGCCACGTTGACTAAGCCATTATGAATTTGTACTCATGTTTTTGGTTCAATGTTTGAAAGAGAACGGGCATGTTCTGCCTACTTAAGAGACCAGCAAAATCAGAAACAGAAATTGATTCCAATATTAGTTGTTCTTTTAAAGCGCTAGTAAAAATGCCATCTTTGAAGTTCGATTCCTGACTTTTTTTTTTATTTGTCTCTCTCTCTCTCTCTCTCTCTCTCTCTCTCTCTCTCTCTCTGCCAGATAAAAGATGGTGGAAGCTACAAACTACAAAAACAAAATGAAAATAATAAAAAATTCAACTGCCATGGCAAATAACTGCCATGGCAAAATCCATTTGAGTTTTCTCTGTTATTTGTCCTTTAAGAATCAAAGAGGAATTCATCGACAAGAACAATTGTTTACTGAAGTCCTAGTTACCTACAATGACGTCATCACTATTTACATACCTGCCCCGGGACCCTGCAGATCATATGTTACTATGCCATTGTCACCTTCATCCAAATCAGTAGCTGACATGGTTATCACAGATGTGCCCTCTGGCTCATTCTCATAGACGCTGGTGCTGAATTGACTTTTGGAGAATTGGGGCCTGCAGTCATTCACATCTAGAACTGTGATGAGTACCTTGAACAAACAATAGTAAACACATGATGGACTACATCATCACATACATTCATTGGACCCAACTAGTACTGACACATCCTAGATATTGAATTAAATAGAGTGCAAATATATCATCATATACATCAACTGGACCCAACTAGTACTGACACATCCTAGGTATGAAATTAAATAGAGCGCTTATAAAGGGTAGAGATGGCACTTTCTCTCCTGGTTGAACTTCAGATAAGAATGCTGTGTTCTCCTAAGGGTGATAATAGAACTATGGTGTGATTCCTACAAATAATAATTACTAATATGCAAAAACCTCATAAAGCACAAAAACCTTACTCAACCATAACAGCTGCCATGTTGAAAGAAGTTTTGCATGTGCTCAGTAATGGTTGTGGTTCGGTAAAATAGATCTTATTGAAGAACACACTGCCATATCCTGTCTCTGCCTTCAGAGGGACTACTTGTAGGCCTCCTTCTAAAGCAATAGAACCTACCACTTCCATAGTTACTGGTTGTTATGCAGGTCACGTGGACAGTGCAGGATATGGAACTATAAAAACTGTTTCCACAGTTGTAGCAGCCGCTTCTATGAGATGATACGGGTATTGCGTTAAAATGTGCAGATTTATTTAAAGCCGGTCCATATGTCAGACATATTTTATTTATTATTTTAGCTTTATTCTGCTGTTTATTTGCATTGACCTATTTACAGGTTTCACAGTATACAAAGCAAATACCTGGTCTCCAGCCTGCTAACGAGCTACACCCCATTCCCACCCTATCCTGCCACCACCATGACACAATCTGTGTCATTAAGCCCTGCTCCCTGTCACCAGAAACTGAATTCTGGGTCATTAGTGTCCTAAAGGTTTCCAGGTATGCAGTGCGGGTACTAGGGGTAGGAAGCATAGGCAGCAGCCTAGAGCTCTTCCATACAGTGTTGGACTGGCCCAGTGGGACACTGGGAAAATTCAAGTGGACCCCAAACCCCAAGCAGGGCCATAAAGGGCCCTACCCAGCAGGCCAGCCCAATATATCTGAGACTTCTTCTCTCCAGTGTGTTATGTGACATCATACATCACATGATGGGGCAGGGCCTCCTGTTGGGTCCAGGTGCCCCCAGTCAGACACTGCTGCCATATGATACTGTAGGGGTGATACTGCTGGTTGCAGGTACAGTCCTTTTTCAGTGCTTTGCTCTGCAGTCCTGGGTGCCCTCTCCTGCCATCAGTACGTCAGTAGTTCTGAGTCTTACCCTAAACACTGCTGTCTCTGCAGTGAGAAGAATGAAAGAGAATTCTGTGCAGGGATGAAGCAAAACAATTGAGATTAACATACATGGCCTTACATAGATCAGTGGACATATGTCCTGATTGACTGGGTCAGGAAAAACTGGACTTTATTTAAGTTTACTGAATATTGGGTCTTAGGATCAAGATACTGACCCCACCAATCTGCTTCTTTGGTTTTCAGGTTGACTAATGACCCCGTGCAAGCAGAGACAACCCACATGCAATATCACAGAACTAGGCATCCAGGCCAATTCAGTCAAAATGTTCATACAGGATATCATGGGCACAGAATGAAAACAGTTCATTCTGGGGAGAGGGGGTAGAAATGAGAGAGTCGGGAAAAGAAGGAATATCATTTAAAACTGCCTGTCACTTCAAATTGCAGATAGTTCACTTGTATGTTAATCTTTAATGTTTGGTTTGATCTAACCCTAAGGAACACAGCCCATGCTTACTAAGCTGTGCTATGTTAATCAAGGTAAACTCACTTTATGATTTCACTTTCCATAATACATCATTTATAATTCATCATGTTATTATTTGTCTAGTTTCGTGGATTCAATATTCTCTGAACATAATACATTAATCATCTCCTCCTGAAAAAGATGTGCAAAATACTAAGACTTCTTTGCAAAAACTATGACAAAGTCCATTAAAATAATTTCTAAACTGAATTCAAATGTTATAGGCTTTAAATAATACATTGACCCTTATCAATCTGATGAAACCCTTTGGGCAAAACAAACAATGAAGCAAATGCTTATTTTCAACCAAAGTAATTTAATAGGCCGCTCTTTACGGCATAGCATATTCTCCTGTGTCCCCTAGTGTTCCCATCAGACATGACTGATTCACAGGCTACTGTATCATTTTATGCCAAACTACGGCCCACAGGCCGAATCAGGCCCGCGGACATCTTTGGCCCGGCCCTTCTGCCAACGTCAGGCAACAGGGCTGGGCCATGGAATAGGCAGCCATGCTTGCCCCCCTACTCCCTGTCCCTACTTCTTCCCTCTACTGGCTCCTTAATGCTATAACATTCCTCTCAAAGGAACTTGAAATATTTCAAGTTCCTGTGAGAGAGGAACACTGTAGTGCTAAGGCTAAGCACTAGATCAGATGGAGCCAAGACAGGGAATAGGTAGGGACAGGGAGAAGGAGGGGGGTGAGCAACAACATAGCGCTCCCCCCTAAATCAGAGGGTACGGCATAGGATGGAGGGGGCAGCACAGTAGTGGGGAGAGGGCAGTGTGGCCCTCTAATTGCCCACCCCTGATATATACATTACCTGTACAGAGTTCTCCCGACGGTTGCTGGCGACATCTCCTGGATTATCTCTGGCAACTGCAGTGAGAGTGTAAAAGTCTTTCTTTTCTCTGTCCAGGAGAGACAGGATGTATATATCACCCTGTGAAATATAAACATAGATGCTATTAAACATTCTGTTAAATGTGAAAGTGTATGGTAGCGCTGAACTAAATATAAACAAATATCACAATAAATAAATTAAAGTCCATAAGATGTCTTTGCCGGACCACAGATGACAGCCTTAGGGGCTGCACGCTTTCTAAAATGTTTTATAAAATGCTACAGAAAACAATGGGACTGGGCTTGTCATTTTTATCCAAGAGGTAAAAAAAATGGTCACTCACAGCAAAGAGAAAGAAAAAACACAAAGCAATGAAATCCAAGAATTAAACTACAAACATTACATATTCACAACTAGTTTTTTTTATTATTTTTTTAAATTTTTTCTTTTATTGTAACACTTTTTCCTAAATCAAACATTTTCCCTAAGGGATGGGTAATAGCAGGATGATAACTCACGATTCAGTAGCAGGAACACTAAATGACAACAGCAAAGAGGAACAATTATGACTTACAATTATGTTTTCTTTAGTCTAAATATAGAATACTCAAATATCAAAATGTTATGTCCTATAGTTCCCCTTTATACTTGCAAAATAATTTTCTTTAAATGCATACACAAAGTTTTGGAGAAAGGAAGGACTGCAGCAAGGCATCCTTCTTAGGTACCTTCCAATGGCCTTAGACAAACATAAATAAAGACACCATGTGACACACTACTCAGAATTTCAGGTATGTCTTTAATTATACTTGTCCGGATTTAATTCAAACTTCAGTGCAAGCTTATTGGATAAGAGCATCCAGTGATTTTTTCTAGAATCTGGAAAGATGCATCTTGACAGTAGAGAAAAATGACTATCTGGCAGAGATATCATCTTCTGGATTGCATGATGGCAGTTCCTGCTGTGTACAATTGCGGTGATTCTAGAAAACAGAAAATCTAGACCAGCGGTTCTTAACCTGTGGGTCGTGACCCAGGTAGGGGTCCCACGACCATCCCACGGGGGGTCAAGAACTGCCCCTGAGCCCGGAAGCACCTTCTTATAAGGGTTCCTGCGGGGTGATGTTGGCCCAAAACATCACCACGTGATGCGCATACATGATGACGTTTCGCCCGAATGTCACGACATGACGCGCGTACGTGATGACGTTTCACCCCAAACGTCACCAAGTGAAGCGCGTACGTGATGACATTTCACCCGAACATTACCACGTTCGGGCAAAATGTCACACCGTGACGTCAGTGCCTGAGGCCCGGTTTTCAAAAGGTTGAGAACCGCTGATCTAGAACCAATGACTGTGGGGGTTATTGACTAAAGTGAGAATTCGACTGTTGAATTCTCCAACAGGGTATTTCCATAGCAAATCCGTAACAATTTGCGACTGCTACAATATTCCAATAGTAAAGTCCCAGCCGTGATATTATTCCCATAATGAAATCGTGACTGCAAGAGTAGCAGTGTATTGCGACCATCTTTAGCTGGCAAAATTAACGCCTTTACGCAACAATTTCAACTTTAGTCAATAACCCCCTGTTTCTTTTTATAATAAAAGGCAAATTAGGGTCAAAACACAGAGGCCTTTAGGCTATATTAGCCAGGAAGTCATCCTGTTATCTTATTCATAATATGTCAAATTCTATTTAAGAAACATTTAAGTGAATGAGTGAATATTAAAATGTAAAAATATTTCACTGTGAAATCCTTAAAACCTGACTGCAAATGGGTTTTAATTTAAAGTATGATGAATTCACCTGTTTGGCAGCTAGTATACTCTCAAGTTTTGAATTCTTTTAAATCCACAAGCAGTAAACACACTACAGAAAATACAATGGTAAGGAGAATTCTTTTTGTATTTTACCCTTTTTGGTCTCTTTAAACTAATTGCTAGTTTCTTCAGTTAATATTGCTGAAGGATAATTAGAAGTCAGAATGAGCCCTGAATCATAAATAATATTCATATGTTTACCTTTATAATTTCCTTGTATACACACACACATGTATAAGACATTTAAATATTTGGTGCTTCTTTGTTCAAAGCGGAATTCGACTGGGAATTGACATTCAACGTGCAACTCTCCAGACAAATGTGATACAAGAGAGAACAGACTTCTACATCAAAACACCTACTTTCAACTTAATAGCCATGCAATAGCTCTGCTGCTCTCTCTCTCTGAGGGTAAACACAGCAAGACAGCTTGCCTAGTATACCCTTTGTATTTGTGTAAACAGTAAAAGAACAATGTAGTAACAATGAAGTAAGTCTAATCGGCTAATCATTTCTTTGTTAAGTTACATCGACAGTCTATTAATTCAAATAATAGAAAGGAATTTAAAAAAAATGACTGGCTATATATTAATTATAAAGAAAAATGAAATTCAAGTTTTTTTAGTTAAATCACATTGCATAAAATCATGAAATTAAAAAAAAAAACCACAACCAAAAAGTAAAAAAAAAAAAAAAAATACCGTTGTAGGATTAATGCCAAATTTGCCCTCTCCATCTACTAGGCTGTACTGGATGAGTGCAAAACGCCCCGAGTCCGCATCTGTGGCTTTGATTTGTAGAACAGTTGATCCCAGTGGTAAATCTTCAAACACTGGTTTCTGAAACAAATAATACATATAAATATTCATATTTTAATAATGGATTAATATACACTCAACCCTGCAATACGCTATCCACATCTCTCGGCAGTTCAACAAGGGGGCGCTGCTAATTTCCCCCAGACACCCAGGGAAAAGTGCTATGGCTCAAACTATCCAAAGTTGAATCTACTTTCCAGCCTGTTCTGCTCTGTAAAACTCAATGGAGGCACAACTGGAGAAACTGGTGCATACTGGATCACTTTCAGTTTACCTATAAACCATAGTAACCCATTATTACACAACTTGCCTTCTGCCAGTCCTAGGGATGGGTGATAAACTGAAGCAAATTGGGTGTGATACTGGAATTAGGACTTAAAAGTTCTTTTAGTAAACAGAAAAAGCAGAAAATAAAGAACAAAAATCTTAAATAATTCATTCCTAACAAAGATAAACATAAGAAAAAACACCTTGTAACTAAGTGAAAGGTGGCCAATACAAATTACAAGTACATTTTTTATATATTGATATAATATTTAATACATAGAGATCATCAATAACCTGCCAAGGGGTGGGATATATTCATCTGCAAATGAAAAGTCAGCTGATGTTTTGGAAGTAGGAAAATGGGTAAGAGTAATGATCTGAACCATTTTAAATGATGCTATGTAGGGACATTAGTGCCTAAAGTGAAATGATGATAAGTCCAATTCATGGAGCCCCAACACTGATGACAAGTCTGACCTAGGGAGGCCTAACCTCACAACTTGTCCTGGTGCAATATACCACAAGTCACCTTCAGAGGTCTTGTGGAGTCCATGTCTCAATAGAATAGAGATGGCCAGAATATTGTGTAGGTGATTTTATATTATCCTATTTTAATAGGATGGCTGTTTGGTATATACAGCTGAATACGCTTTAATCTTAATAATACTGTTGACTATTTTAGAGTTAAATCATGAGGTACTACAAGTACATAGCAAAAGATGGCGACGTCTCCCTGAACTACACCCAAGATAAGAAAATTCTTGCTGACGTGTTTGGGAGGGGAGAGGGAGAGACTTATTGTTACACTAAAAATCAACCAATAAGAAACTTACACAATACATGAACTAATGGTCAGGCATGCCTTTCATTGACTCCAGTGTATGCCTTATCTATCACTACGCCTTATTCCTTTGTCTATATGAATGCTGTGCAATAAAGATTCTTGCCCAGACTATTCTCTGCCATAACAGAGTATGGGAAAGACATATAAACCAACATTTGTTTGTTTGTAAGTTCTTTCTGTGTACACACATACTTTAAGATTAATTTGGAATAACTGGTCCATGGTTATAAGTGACGGTTGTCACCCTCAACAATACCTGTAATCATTAGATGGTGGAAGAAGCGTGGTTAGGTCTAATAAGCAATTTTATATGGGTTACAAGACTGGTGCAATCCTTGTCTCTTTAAAAACATTCTTCTAATATCTAAAATATTTATTTAACTTAAAAAGTATTTTTAGTTTTTTTGTAGTTATGTACTATATAGATAAAAGATAAAACAGAATAGAAATTATAAAGAGAAGTAAATGGCGCTTGGTTCTGAGCATCATGGGAGGTAAGCACAAATTTTAGCTTCCCGGTATGACCTTGATACTAATGTTTATATTATGAGGATCATTTTCATCCACTGAGAAATCTAATGGATAGGCAACTCAGTGGAACACATAGCATACTGCATTAATACTGATGGACAACCAGTTCCGCTGCTGAACATTGTTTAGACAGTGCAGCTGAGTAGCAATGTTTTGCTGGAAAATTACCTATTCCCAACAGTTTTTGGGCAGCTGGGAACCCTTTTCCACCATGGGTGGTTGCAGCTGTCTCTACGGTGATTTTTTTTTATTATTAATTCAAACAACAAGAAAATGATACATACAAAACAAACATAAAAAAAACACCAATATTACAAAGTTTTTATACCAAACACTGCAAAATAATAATAACATTATCTCCACCATCTCCCCTCTCATAAGATCCATGAATTCATAAGTTCATATCCATTTCCTTCACCACCTACTGGAAAACCAAAATCAGTTCATATGCTGAAAGTCCATAGTCCAAAAGAAAAAATCACCCTCATAAAAATGTATGATTTAGACAACGGTAAAATTTAGACAACATACACTTTAATAATGTAAGTTACCTGATAGGAGGGCTGGCTGAAAATAGGATTGTTGTCATTAATGTCCACAATCTGAAGGTAGACTGGAACCTCTGCGGATCTCCGTGGGGAGCCATTATCTGAAGCCCTAACAGTGAAATTTAACCACTGCACCTGTTCATAATCAACAGTCCGGTTTGCAATTATCTTCCCTAGATTAAAATAAATAAATAAAGTTGGATAACATCTTCTAGAACCCTGTCTAAATTATATTCTTAAAGTGCACCTGTCACCTCAAAACACTAACACTAATTAAGGTTCTACTAATGAAATAAACATTTTTGTAAATATATATGTATTTAAAAAAAATAATTTATACAGCGTTTCTCTCTGTCATCTTCCCTGTCAGCATGAATTTTCTTTCCCGAGTCAGGTGGGCAGGGCTAAATGATGATTGACTTTATAGCTCCTCCAATAAGATCCCTGCTAGATCGTGACTTAAAGGATCTGATTGGAGGAGCTATAATGTTGTCAATCATTTAGCCTTGTCTAACCCGAATCAGAAAGAAAAGTCAGGCTGACAGGGAAGATGACAGAGAGAAACGCTGTATAAAGGTACATTTTTAAAAATACATATATATGTACAAAAGCATTTATTTCATTAGTACAACCTAAATTAGTATTAGTTTTGAGGTAACCGGTGCACTTTAAACAGAATGGAATTGGATTTTTAAAAAATAATTTTGTTTTTAACATTTAGTTTCCAGTTAAAAAAATATTTCTCAGAAATTCACCATTCACAGCCTATACCTGCTATGCTGTCTTCCAGTTGTACATATCCAGGTGGTACAAGATTGTGAAGAGAGTAGATGATCTGACCATTTGGTCCTTTATCTGGATCAACAGCAGATACTGAAATAAGAGTGGTTCCCGCAGTTGCACCTTCCACAATCCTCTCTGTAAACACGGTGACCCCAAATGGACGGAATCTTGGAGTGTTGTCATTGACATCCACAACATTCACCCTAAGCTTTGCTATAAGATGTATTGAAACCAACAATTATTCACGTTAGAAACTTACAACAAGGCTCTCCCCTCATCCTTGCTCTCTGTGATCTTAACAATCAAAAGAGGAAGTGTTTATTCTGATGTATTATGTCAAGTTGAAAAAAGGCATCAAGTTCAGCAAATATACAAGGAGTGAATGAAATACTAATTAGTTACTGTGCTTGCCATACAACTACAACTATCTAAGGAAAGAGTAAGTGAACAAAGAACTCATTTTGGCCAATCTAACTGTATACATATGAATTATATCTGGACAGCTTATATTAAGGGGGTTATTCACTAAAGTCTGAATTGTTGCGTATAAGTGTGAATTCGCCAGATAAAGACAGTCGCAATAGGCTGCTACTGTCGTGGTTGCGTCTTTATAATGAGAATATTGTCTCAGTCGCGACTTTATTATGGGAAAATTGTCACAATTTTAACTTTAAAAAATTGTCGCGACTTTACAATGGGGAAACTGAAGCGTATTTGCTATGGGAATCCGCTGATTCACACTTTAGTGAATATCCCCTAAGTCTTTGGTTTTAAAGGAACAGCAAATTCAGGCCTGTTAGAAGCATAAAGGAACACACTAACCTTAGATTGTAAGCTCTACAGGACAAGGACCTCCAACCTCTTGTGTCAACCGCAACCTAGCACTTAAAGTGATGTATCTTTGTGATATTTTACTCGTATTGTTTAAATGAACTTTTCCCATGTCTGTATTATACTTGTATTGCTGAATAGTACAGCGCTGTGTAAATTTGTGGCACTTTATAAATAAAATTCTACATACAACCTAATTTTTTGAGCCTCTTATTGTTATTAATTTGGCTAAAATAATTTTTGTGTACCACACAATAATTTATTGTGTACCAAATTAAGCGTTTTTCTATTAGAAGTGCTGCACACACCTCATATATGCCATTTTCACAGCTCCCGAGTCCCTAGCATCCATTATTGTGCCAGTGACACTACAGCAGGGCAGGAGGAACAAATCCTGTCCTGTTTATGCAATAGCACATTTTTTTAGTTATAGCCCTGCCAGGGTACTCAGACTTTAATTATAAATCATTTTGCCAAATTAATAACAACAATGTGCTAAAAAAAAAATGCTGGAGTATTATTTTATGCGGGCCAATAACAGCATGGAACTTTTATGCCTACAGCTGAATTTGTATTGGTCAGGAAGGTTGTTCTACCCAGAATACATGGAATGATTGTCTACTGACGTGCCTTTGTTACCAGAAAATTCTCTCTGTGTACACTCAACTTAAGTCTGGAGTATAGGAGAGGAAGAGGGAAAAACAAAACCCAGAGTTAAAGAATCTCTTAATTAAAAAGCAGCATACCGCAGTGCAAATATCAAGTAGCATATCTAGGAGTGGCATAACACCAATAGCGAAATTGAATAAAACCGAAAATATCGATATCACCATATCAATATTACCAATATAGCAATATTGTGACACGGAATTTTACATCGATATTATGGATTTTCCATAGAAATTAATAGATTTCGTTTCAATCGAATTTTGATATCACGATATCGGTAATATCGATATCACGATATCAAAATTCGATAGACATCCAATAACGCAATATCAGCAATATTGATATCACAATATCAGTTAAAATTTATTCAATATTGCGATATCACAATATCGGCAAAAATCGTTTGATATCTTTGATTTTATTAAAATTCACCCCAAGTCTGTTTAATTAGTTAAATCTAACGGTTGTAGCATACAGTATATTGTACTGAGTACATTTAATCCATGGAGAACCTCAAGAAGGGATAGACTTTTAGTTATGTTTCTTTAAAAAATACATTAAGAAACTATTACTTACCATTTTGGGCACTGACTGATTTGTCAACCACCTCGCTAGCGTTATCATAAACTGATATTGTAATATCATAGGTAGCAACAAGCTCTCTGTTAATGGGGGATTTTACCATAACTGCCCCTGTAAAGAAACACAAAGGGGAAAAACTTTAGCGATGCAATATACAGTATTTATTTAACAAGATTATTTAACCTATTCCAGTGATGTCCATTTTCAGGAAACTGTCAAGGATTGCGTGAGTTATAACTCCAAAATATTTAAAGGGGCAAAGATCTTTACGGAAAAATTTATAAAGCTCGAGAAAGTAAATTTCGACCTTTGAGTTTTATCAATATAAAAATACAGGTGGCCGATCAAAAAATTATCAGTCGATACTTTTCAATTGAATATGGCCGGTAAAATCAATCGAAAAGTATCGATCGATTTTTTGATCGGGCACCCGGTTTTTTTACATCGATAAAACTCGAGAAGGTCGAAATCGACTTTCTTGAGCTTTATAAATTTCTCCCTATATAGACATAGTAGTCATGGTAATTTAATTACCATGCTCTAAATTACCTGATGTGAGAATTCCCCATGTTTACTATTTACTGTAGCCTGACCGCAATCAGTTTAAATGTCAATAAAGGTGGAAGCGAATATCCTCTCTTATTAAAGTGGAAATATATATTTTTTTCATCTAATTTTATTTTAAACTGCATTTCCTGTTCTGTTAAATTGCATTTCATTCATACCTACTTTAATGTTAATCGCTGGTGACATAGGAATGACCTCATTGAATATGCAGATCTTGTCATCTTCTGAAAATAAGCACTCATCTAATATTATGGTGATTACATTTACATTGTATTAAAGACTCCCTTCTTTACCAGTACTTGAAACTTGCTACAAATTGCATTTTATTGACATTATTGATAGAACTCAGCCCATAATACCCACTTTCAGTCTGCAAAGGCTTATCAACAACCAATAAAGGGACGTTCTTTGCCCTTTATAATGACTAAGTTGCGTCCATGCCAGCAGTGAGAATGAGTGTATTGCAGCAGTTAACATGAGGAGTATGATGATTATGATGATGGTGATGATGAAGGTAGACAATATATGAGTCAGACAGAAGAGGTTTTTACAGAAAACAGATCAAACCTTCAGGATTGTGAGCCATAAAGGAAAGAAAAGAGTAATCTGGTTAGTAAAATGATATTGTCATTCAGTAGAAAACCAAGAAAATGGGAGAGGATTAAAAAGGGGAAGATACAGGATAGATCATTAGGAGGACAAAAGTAAGCAAGGTATTGGGTATAAAAGTTCAGAAAGGGTAGTGCAATGGCTGGACAAAGTAGAAATATCCCCCAGGGTAAAGGAAAGAAGAGGATGGAGACAAAGAACAGATATGTCAAAATAACATTACCTGTTTTAAAATTAATTTCAAAAACTCCTTGCTGGTTTGGTACCAAACTATTGCTGTCATCCATAGCTAAAATCTCAATGATGTAATATTCCAGGCGCGGTTTAAGGTCTCGGTCAATGGCGATCACTTCGGCAACAATAGTGCCCACGTCAGCAGATTCCAATACACTCACTGTTTGTACAGGGTTGACAAATTCTGGGGGAGTGTCATTGACATCATCTATAAGGATGCTGACGGTGGTGCTCCCAGATAAAGGGATAGCACCAAGGTCTGTTGCCACAGCTATAAGCTGGTAGTTGTCTTTTTCTTCCCTGTCCACTGTGACATTGGCTACTCTTATCACCCCAGTGGTGGCATTAATAATGAACCTATCTTGGGCACCACTTTCAATTCGGTATCTTAGCTGGCTGTTTAGTCCGCTGTCCGCATCCGTTGCTGTAATCTGTACAACAGAAGAACCTAGAGGGATGTAAGATTCAGATCTTAATGAAATACACTAGGCCAAGACAATGCTATTTAGCTTAAATTAACTCCAGATGTCATCTATGCATTTTGGTCCTGCTTTAGTAAAGTGAAATCATAGGTCTACTGCATCACAGGTACATGTCAATGTTAGCATAGTTTAAAATATTTGTAACTTTTGTTTTCTTTGACAGTTCTCAATGCTAATGAATAGGTAGAGTTTAGTATATTTTCACTATATACAGTATATTTATATGTAATTAGGGAGTTGCGGGAATACATTTATATAATTTACTGGATTGTGAGTTTTATTTATACTAATAATAATGACAATAGGAAGGTTCAGGCATCTGTTGGCTAGATATACAGACAACTGTTTAATGTGTCTCTGATTACAAAATACAGCATACATACATAATATAATATAACCTGCCCAAACATTGAGGATTACGGCAATCCCACTAATTCTAGCAATGTACACATGTATGTGTCTGTTTTCTTATATATAAAGAAAGTGTACCACCTAATACACACTGATTTCCATGTAAATAATTGTAATAGGGTTCTGGAAAAAAACAAAATGTGCATTAAAGTGCACCTGTCACCTCAAACGAATACTAATTTAGGTTGTACTAATGAAATAAGAGTTTTTGTAAGTATATATGTATTTTTTTTAAAAATGTACCTTTATACATCTTCCCCGTCAGCCTGCCTTTTTCTTTCCCGAGTATCAGGTGATAGGGGCTAAATAATGATTGACATTATAGCTCCTCCAATCAGATCCCTTAAATCATGATCTAGCAGAGATCTGATTGGAGGAGCTATAATGTCAATCATTATTTAGCCCCACCCACCTGACCCATGAAAGAAAAGTCAGGCTGACAGGGAAGATGACAGGGAGAAACGCTGTATAAAGCTACATTTTTTAAATACATTTATATTTACAAAAATGTCTATTTCATTAGTACAACCTAAATTAGTATTAGAGTTTTGAGGTGACAGGTGCACTTTAATTGTGACAGATGAAGCTTTATCATAAAAGGGGATAAAGTTACAGGTCTAATGTTAAAAAGTGACAGTACAATTAAAGCATTTGAAAACTGTAACTCTGTGATCTATCATCTCACATGCTCCTGTAAGGAGGGATGCTTGACAAACAAACAAAAAGAATAAGGATTTGAATAGGGCACAGGCATTTTATTCTTAACTATAAGGAATATGATAACAAGACCCATATTCCTTTAAGTAGTCATTTTTCCAAGAACACAATTCACTAACTGTCCTAAAATGGGAAGTGTCAGAGACTGTTCAGAGTCCAAGAATGACTCCTCATCACTTTAGAACCAGGAAGAAAGATAGAGACATTAGATATAAAATGTTTGAGAACGTTCTTCCTTTTCTCTAACCAACTGTTTTACAGATGGGGCACTTCATGAATGGGTATTTTATAAAGGTTCATAGGAATCAATGCAACTAAATGGGGTTTGTTTACTTAAAGTGGACCTGTGAGGTCCATTTAACAGACTTTTTTTTTTTTTTTTTAGGAAGCAGGG
>WMED01000812.1:0-12108 GCA_019650415.1 Pipa parva
AATCTTAGTTTCTACTTTGTTGGTGATGAAGACTTGCTTGAGATTATAGGCAACAGCAAGAATGTGGCCAAACTTCAAAAACATTTCAAGAAAATGTTTGCAGGTGTGTCCAGCATAATCTTGAATGAAGACAGCACCATAGTCCTTGGAATATCCTCACGAGAAGGAGAGGAGGTACTTTTTTTTTTTTTTTTTTTTTTTTTTTGGGGGGTTTAAGGACTCAGTCTTGGTAACACAAGACCCATTTTCCTAATAAAACTTTGTTATCCTTTAAATTGTAGGTCTTGTTCAAAACACCAGTGTCAATCACAGAACACCCCAAGATCAATGAATGGCTTACTCTGGTGGAAAAAGAAATGAGGGTGACTCTGGCAAAACTGCTGGCAGAATCCGTGACAGAAGTTGAAATATTTGGAAAAGCCACCTCCATCGATCCTGTTACATACATAACATGGATTGATAAGTACCAGGTGTGCTTGCTAAGTTTGCACTGCTTCCATAACAGTGTTACTCAATAGACTCCTGGGGAGAAAAGATCTGTGTGGCTTTCCTTATACCCTTAAAATAAAACTAAATGCAAATTGGTTTTATTTCATATTTGTCATTTTTAGCAAGTAGAAGCAAACTATTGTATCCGTTCCATGAAGTACAATTGTACCCATCTTAAATTAATTTAATTTAAAATATTAATACATTCTCTACAGTTTTTTAACTCTTGCTGTTTATAAACTTCTAGGCCCAGCTAGTGGTTCTTTCTGCTCAGATTTCCTGGTCAGAAAATGTGGAATCTGCTCTTAACACCATTGCAACAAACGGTGGGGATTCAGGCCAAATGCAATCTGTCCTGAGCAATGTGGAGGCTACACTGAATGTTTTGGCTGATTCTGTTTTGATGGAACAACCTCCTTTACGTAGAAGAAAACTGGAACATTTGGTAAGAGTTTCTATTATCTTTTCCTGCCTTTTTAATGTTCTGAAGATGATAAATTACCATCAGCTCTTCGGAATTGGTTGTAGAAGTTCTTGCATTAAATCATTTGATTTCACAGATCACAGAATTGGTTCACCAGCGTGATGTTACAAGAACTCTCATGAAGAACAAGATTGACAACTCAAAGTCCTTTGAATGGCTAAGCCAGATGAGGTTCTACTTTGATCCCAAGCAGACTGATGTCTTACAGCAGCTTTCAATCCAGATGGCCAATGCAAAATTCAACTATGGCTTTGAATATCTTGGCGTTCAAGACAAACTTGTACAAACACCACTAACAGATCGCTGCTACCTAACCATGACCCAAGCTCTAGAGGCAAGACTTGGAGGGTCACCTTTTGGTAAGTTAGAAAAGGTTTCACTGTGCTTCAGTTTTGTTAAAATGTTTAATACTGGAAAACGGTTATATGACTAAAGTCCTGCCTAGACCCATGAATCGGGAATTTTATTCCAAATGTACAACATTACTCTTCTTATTCCTTGAATATACAAAAGATGGTGTTTGCTCAGAACAGGCTAAACAGAGATTGGAGATTTCTATTAACCTTTATCTACGTAGAATTCTACTATTGTCCTTGAGAGAATTCTAGTACTTTCTCCAGTATACAATAACTGTTAAATTTCTTTCTGAAACTGCATGCAGCAGCGTAGGAAGCATTTCTTCCTGTACGGAGTGTAGAAGGAACCATCTTGGGCTGCATTCCAAGCCATATCCATATGGGGGATTTCTCTGACCTGGCCACCTCTGTTGTATGGAAAATGGTTTGCTTTTGTCAAGAATCCCTAAAATACCATTGTGTCAGGTTCCTAACATGACTGCTTGACACCTAGTACTTGCTACAAAAATAAGTTGATTACCTTGTGGAAGCGCATTAGTGCATTCCCTAGTATTATCAGATCCATACTCCTAAACACTCTGGGGGTTATTCACTAATGTGCGAATTCGACTGTCAAATTCGCAAAAAGCAGATTCCCATAGTAAATCTGCTACAATTTCCCCATTGTAAAGTCGCCACAATTTTTCAATGTTAATATTGCGACAATTTTCCCAAAATAAAGTCGCGACTGTGACAATATTCTCATTATAAAGACGCGACAGAAGTAGCCTATTGCGACTGTCTTTATCTGGCGAATTCGCACCCATACGCCACATTTCGGACTTTAGTGAATAACCCCCATCTAACTGTGGATGTGTTAAGCAGAGGGTATGGGTATAGCCAGATAAACTGTATATTCCATTATTAAATATAATTCAGTAAGTGTTTCTGCCTTTTGTTTCCTAAAGCTTTAGACAAGAACTTCATCACTGGAAAGTGTGTGTGTTATAATTTCTTTTAGTTTTGCTGGTACTTTAGGGGATATCCAATATCGGAGTAAAAAAAGTCTAAAACTGCAGTACTCAACTAAAATATATTAGAAAAAAAAGATTTGTGTTACATTTTTCAATTATAGCTTACTAAGAGGCTTGGCTATGAACACAGCTATTGCTTATTACAATAAACAAACAACTTTTATATTGTGATGTCCAAGATTTTTAACCAGGAAACCCTTTCCATAAACAGGTCCAGCTGGTACTGGGAAAACAGAATCTGTTAAGGCCCTTGGACATCAGCTTGGCCGGTTTGTGCTGGTTTTCAATTGTGATGAAACATTTGACTTCCAGGTATGTAGAGCCCATTTCAGACTGTTTAGTAAGCTAGTAATTAAATGTGTAAAAATTTATGTTTCACCTTATCTTTAAACCATGACCTCCCCTCCCCTTCTTTTTCCTAGGCCATGGGTCGCATTTTTGTGGGGCTTTGTCAAGTTGGTGCCTGGGGATGCTTTGATGAATTTAACAGACTCGAGGAACGAATGTTGTCTGCAGTTTCACAGCAAGTACAGTGTATCCAGGAAGCCTTGCGAGAACATTCCAATCCAAACAGGGACAAATGTATGTACCATGTTCATTGTTTAAATATAGATGTTAACTTTTTATGGCATTTACCCATGCATAAAGCTTCTATAACTACTTATTAATTTAAATATTTATTCAGCAAGATGTATCCTGCATGAATTGTACAAATTTGAAAAGGTTCTAGAATAGATTTTTCTTAGTAGATTAAACATTTTCTGACAGTTCACTTCATTTGTGTAAATACTTTCATAATGTTTTTTTTTTCTCAGCGCTCACAGTGACATGCGAACTACTGAACAAACAAGTTAAAGTTAGTGCTGAGATGGCTATCTTCATCACCATGAACCCTGGATATGCTGGCAGATCCAACTTGCCTGACAACTTGAAAAAACTCTTCAGAAGTTTGGCCATGACTAAACCGGACCGCCAGCTGATTGCACAGGTCATGTTGTATTCTCAAGGATTCCGTACTGCAGAAGTACTTGCCAACAAGATTGTGCCATTCTTCAAGTGAGTAACTTTCTCCTTCTTCTCCTTCTTCTTCTGAGCAGGTTTTCCATTTTATGGAAATGTTTTCAGTTTAGTTCCTATGACAAATTTGAGGTGTTGGTGTATCCATCAGAAAATTACATGAATTAATGTTCCCTAACTGCATTTTGAAGTTATGACTTATTGCAGAAGCCAGTTTAAAAAAACAAAAAAACCAATACAATTTAATACTGTAAAGGATACTCGCTAAGCACAATCATTGTCAATCATTTTTTTCTTGCATTCTGGCCATAGCAGTAGAAAAACTACAGGCCCTGTCAGAACATTAAACCTATTTTCACAGGTTTCTATATCCAGGCTTTCACGAATTTCATTTAACAACATGGATATTGATGCAGAGATACTTAGTAATAAAGGCATCATTGCCCTGGTGATGCTTACTATGCAGTAACCAGAAAACTTTTATCAGCCAGTTTCTACTGCAGAATGTAATAGTCCTACATGGAATGATGCAACAACCAGTAATTGGGTATTTGTGATCCATGTTTATATTTGTGATTATATATTGTGATCCATGTTTATAAAGGCCTTCTTAACTCATCTTTCAAGATTTTTGGCACTCTGGATTTCCCAGTGTGCCTTTGGGGAAAAGCAGACATTTGTCTGTGTGGGACAATACTCCCACTTTGGGAGGAGACCTTTACTTTCAAGGTTGTGCATGGTGGAAAGCATTTAACAGAAATTTAACATCTTCCAGTAAGAACATTCATTAACCATGACTTAATATCTTGAAGCCTTTCATTACTTTCTTTTCTTTCCTTACAGATTATGTGATGAACAGTTGTCCTCTCAGAGCCATTATGACTTTGGTTTGCGAGCTTTGAAAAGTGTGTTGGTCAGTGCTGGTAATGTGAAGAGAGAGAGAATTCAGAAGATCAAGAAAGAAAAGCAGGAACGTGGAGAGGTTGTAGATGAGGGTGAAATTGCAGAAAACCTGCCAGAACAGGAGGTAGGAACCTTTATCCTTATGTTTAAAGTATATGAAATGCATCTTTAAGTATAAATAACCAAAATCTGAAATGCATTTTTGTTTTTGTGCTTACTATATTTCTTTTACAGATTTTGATCCAAAGTGTGTGTGAAACAATGGTACCCAAACTGGTTGCAGAAGACATCCCACTTCTTTTCAGTCTTTTGTCTGATGTTTTCCCTGGAGTCCAGTACCATCGTGGAGAAATGACTGCTTTACGGGAGGAGCTCAAGAAAGTGTGCCAGGAAATGTATCTTACCTACGGTGATGGAGAGGAAGTTGGTGGCATGTGGGTAGAAAAGGTAAAATGACCCTCCCCTATTATTACTTTTAGCAAATCTATACATGTATGTTATGCTTGATATCATGTTACTTTGCTTCTTTAGGTTCTGCAACTTTATCAAATAACCCAGATAAACCATGGCTTAATGATGGTGGGTCCATCTGGAAGTGGAAAAAGCATGGCCTGGAGAGTGTTGTTGAAAGCTTTAGAGAGGTTGGAAGGAGTTGAAGGTGTGGCCCACATCATTGACCCGAAAGCTATTAGCAAAGACCACTTATATGGTACCCTGGATCCAAACACTAGAGAATGGACAGATGGGCTGTTTACACATGTCCTGAGAAAGTAAGTGTTGCATAAGCAGTTTGTTACATTATATTTAAACAAATGAAATATCTGGGCATATGTGGTGTTAGTGCATTGAGTTCAACAGGTTCTAACAAGACATGCAATACATCCTTTACAGTGCTTCCTTGCATATCTGTAACTTATGCTGCATAAATTGTTAGTTACACAAGCTGTCATGTATCTACACATGCTTCATAGTGTAACTTTTCTAATTGTTTACATAAACGAACCTTTAAGCTACCTATGTCTTAAGTAAATGTAATTCAAATTGAATGTATTCAACCATAGTATAAAACAGCCTTTTTTGGTGTTAAGGAGATGTGTATATATATTAACTGTACTGTAACTATTTGTTTATAGGATTATTGACAATGTAAGGGGAGAGCTACAGAAACGTCAGTGGATAATCTTTGATGGTGATGTGGATCCCGAGTGGGTAGAGAACCTTAACTCTGTCTTGGATGATAACAAATTGTTGACCCTTCCCAATGGAGAACGTCTCAGCCTTCCACCCAATGTAATTCTATTAATACTTATTGCATTATCTCTTTAAAAGCACACTAGCCCTAAATCAGGCAATTGTAAAATGTTAGCAAGCGGGCTTTTGTTACACTCTCAGCAATTCCTACAGTTTACAAACTTTAAGTAATCAATTTGTAGACTCTGTAATAAGATTCTCTTAGTAGAGCTGTGCAACCACCTGGTGCTGCAAGGTGTCACACTTATATTTGCTATGTTTTTGTGCTTTTTATGGGTAATATTACACCTTTTAGTGTAAGAAAATCTATTTATATTTTCTTGTTTATAAGGAAGAATATCTGTAAAATTCAGCACATCTTTTACCTTATTGGACTATCATGTGAAATTTGCACCTCTACAGATCAGTTGGCCAGTTTTGAACATTTTTAGTAGGAATATGTTCCTTTTACTTACCTTGTGAAAATACTAATCTTTGCTCTTGAGTAATGCTGGGAGCTGTATTGCGTTACAAAATGAAATTACTTTTCTAATGGGATCTTTGACACCTGCGCTACTGTTAATTGTTACAGTGGGATATGGGTATTTTGCACTGTGCTGTTTTGCTACTGGTTTCTGGAAAGCAAAAAAACCAAAGAAGTGCTTAACATGATTGCTCTGAACACTTCTAGTTATCAGATCCTAAATAAAGCAGTTCTGCCTCTAGTTGGGAAGTGATCAGATTGGGAAGGCAGTGTCCCAACTGTCTAACTACAATCTTTTGGAACATTTTTACTTGAATCAGAATCAGAGTTGGGAAAAAAAACTTTTAAAAGTGCTTTCTAAAACAAATTGCTTTTGTAGAAGTTTCATAGATGCATAAGAGCATTGACTGTAAAATGTAAGCTGGCTTCACGTTTATCCCAATGTTTAGGTGCGAATAATGTTTGAGGTTCAGGACTTGAAGTATGCAACTTTGGCAACTGTATCAAGGTGCGGCATGGTTTGGTTCAGTGAGGATGTCTTGAGTACAGACATGATTTTCAATAACTTTTTGGCACGGATGCGCAGTATTCCTCTGGATGAAGGCGAGGATGAAGCCCAGCGAAGGAGGAAAGGGAAAGAGGATGAGGGAGAAGAATCTGCATCCCCGATGCTGCAGGTATTGTCCGTATTTGTGGATTTATTTACTACTTCGGAAACGATACTGCATGCTAGAGCGTGTTATGGTATGTAATATTATTTAGTGCCTATTGTCTCATTTTGTGTTTGGCAATTGTGTTTATACAGATTCAGCGGGATGCAGCTACAGTTTTACAACCATACTTCACATCCAGTGGGCTGGTGATCAAAGCTCTGGAACATGCATTCAAACTGGAGCATATTATGGATCTCACCCGCCTTCGTTGTCTGGGTTCTTTGTTCTCAATGTTACACCAGGCATGTCGGAACATAGCCCAGTACAACGCCAATCATCCAGACTTTCCAATGCAAATTGATCAACTGGAACGCTACATTCAGGTAGGCAATTTGGATTGAAACCAGAATGGATTTTTAGGTGTTGTTATGCAGGGGCTTGGATTATATTTGCAGGTGTATGTTTGCTCTGCTTCATTTTGTAAACAACATTGTAATTTGCATATCTGGAATAAGCCTACAGCCAGTAATAGAATTAGAATGTTCAAGGCACAGATGAGAACCAACTGCAGTTAAAACAATATCATTTATTTGTGAAAGCCACGGTCTAAAAAAAATCTGTTTCAAACCAAACGGTTTTATTTTCCCCTCGTACAGCGATATCTTGTTTATGCCATTTTGTGGTCTTTCTCTGGAGATGGGCGTCTTAAAATGAGAGCAGAACTTGGTGAATACATAAGGAGGATAACAACTGTACCCCTGCCAACTGTGCCAAATATACCCATAATTGACTATGAGGTAAAGAAAGTTTGTTGTCTTACAAAATAAATACTTACGGTTTCTTTAATTTGGGTAGTTGCCGACATATTTGAAGTATTTGCCTAATGCGTATGTTTTTTGTTGAATAAACCTCATGTGTTAGGTTACCATTATTTTACAAACAGATGTCAATTTGCTCTAGAAAATTATATAGACAAAAGTTGTCCACCTGAAACATTTATTGTGTCTGGCTGTGTAGCGTCAAATCTGATCAAAATGATGTTTGTAATTTACCACTGAAGGTTTCTATCACTGGCGAGTGGTTACCCTGGCAGTCTAAAGTTCCTCAGATTGAGGTTGAAACGCACAAGGTGGCTGCTCCTGATGTGGTTGTTCCCACTCTGGACACAGTTCGTCATGAGGCTTTGCTGTACACATGGCTTGCAGAACACAAACCCCTTGTCCTTTGTGGCCCTCCAGGCTCTGGAAAAACCATGACTCTCTTCAGTGCTTTACGAGCACTTCCTGATATGGAGGTACATTTTTCACTCTGTTACTGTACTGTTTGTGGAGGTTATTGGGAGCATGCCCCAACCCTGCTCTAAATGCATTATTTAAATGTCTGAGTGTAATTGTCAGGGCAGTGTCATTTTAAAGATCATAAGGCCATACTAATGAATTTGCTAAAAACTGCATATTGGTGTAGATGTTTTTGTCAAAGAGTTGCCTTTAATGAATGTCCACTAGTTTGAAATTTAAACCACATAAATTAATGCTTTTAATGTGCATGCAATTTAAATTCTCTTTTACATCAAATTTTCAAAATCATTGGCTTCAAATCATTGCTCAGGTCTCCCACAATTTGCTTTTTTTTTTGTTTGTTTTTTTTAAATAAACATTGCAGCAGAATAGGTGGGGCTCGTATATGATACCTGACTGATCCACCTTAAGAATTCTTTGAAAGCTTGTTTTCTGCTGAGGTCTCTTTAAAGTGATCAATTTATATCAAGGAGGTGGTGTTTTTTTGTTTTTGTTTTTTTTTTAACAATTCATTAAATTTGTTACATACATCCTATTTGAAAATAATTGAATCCTGTGACTCCAGTTTTTTTTCGGTTTGCGGGAATGAATGCTCTTTATTCTATGTGCAGGTTGTTGGCTTGAACTTTTCTAGTGCCACCACACCAGAGCTACTTCTGAAAACATTTGACCACTATTGTGAATACAGACGAACTCCCAACGGTGTGGTTCTGGCACCTGTCCAGCTTGGCAAATGGTTAGTCCTGTTCTGCGATGAGATAAACTTGCCAGACATGGACAAGTATGGAACGCAGAGAGTCATTTCGTTCATCCGACAGGTATTTCCTGCACAGATATTTTACCCTCCCTCCAACTCATCTGTTCAAACTAACAGTCTCTTGTTAACTTTAGATGGTTGAACACGGAGGCTTCTATAGGACATCAGATCAAACATGGGTGAAGTTGGAGAGAATTCAGTTTGTTGGAGCTTGCAACCCTCCTACTGACCCTGGAAGAAAGCCTCTTTCTCACAGGTAATTGCTATTTGTATCTTTTCATCTGCTGCCTAAAAGAAAAATATGTAGTGTGAATAAAATTTCGTTTCAGGCATCTTCTACACTGTAACAGTTCCAAAATATATAACACTTTTGTGCCCTTGCAGTAAACCAGTCTTGCATACAACTGTATGGCTTCTATTGTCACTCCCTTAGAAAAGCTTACTTCTGTACACATTTGAATTTATGTAAATGAGTGGGAGATGACCTTTATGTACTGATTGAGATACTATTTACAGAGAGCATTGATAATTGCATGATTTTTAAACACTAGGAAGGTATTTTGTTTTCTATGGAGACAATTAGTAATAGACTAATGCTTTTATACTATGCCCTACATTTTCCTTTAAAGATTCCTGCGCCATGTGCCAGTGGTATATGTTGACTACCCAGGACCTGCGTCATTAACTCAGATTTATGGAACATTTAATCGAGCAATGCTGAGACTCATTCCTTCTTTGCGGACTTATGCAGAGCCTCTTACAGCAGCAATGGTGGAGTTCTACACCATGTCACAGGTACATTTTCACATTCTGATTTGACCACAGATAGAGGTGTAAACGTGAGCGAGATATGTCTAATGTCTGTCATTTGTGTTATCCTTTATTGTGGCATTACAACAACAAAGTTGCCTACATTTCCTAGCTTATCTGAGGTTTACTGTTCAGGCAATTTTTTTTTTTTCGCAGCAGAAAAATAAAGGAATATATTTGTTAGTCAGACAGTGAGACATAATCATTAAAGTTCACAGTATATAAATCTGAAGATCTAACAGTATATGTAATGGCGTGCATGGAAGCAGGGACCTTCTGGAAAGATCAGGGACCATTTGATTCAATCTAGAATTGATTCAAAGAGCTATAACATTCTTTTTGTTATTCCTTAACTTGGCTATTTATTCCCTATAGGAGAGATTTACACAAGACACCCAACCACATTATATCTATTCCCCTCGTGAAATGACCCGGTGGGTGAGGGGCATTTTTGAGGCATTAAGGCCACTTGAAACACTCTCTGTTGAAGGACTGATCAGAATTTGGGCACATGAAGCTCTTCGCCTTTTCCAAGACAGGTATTTTTTTTAAACCTTTTCTAAAACATTGTTAGCATTGAGTGAGTTATTGTAACAGTTACTAAATATTTTTCATTGGTTATATCAGACTTGTTGAAGATGAAGAGAGAAGGTGGACTGATGAAAATATTGATACAGTAGCCTTAAAACACTTCCCCAATGTGGAGAAAGAAAAGGCCCTAAATAGACCTATTCTGTACAGCAACTGGCTTTCAAAGGTATATTAAAATTCTTGTCCTAGTTCAGGAGCTCCTCTGAGTTAGAAGGCATATATAGGTTATAACCAGAAATTGTACTTTACAGGATTACATCCCAGTTGATCAGGAGGAGCTCAGAGATTATGTAAAGGCTCGCCTAAAAGTGTTTTATGAAGAAGAACTTGATGTGCCACTTGTACTTTTTAATGAAGTACTAGATCATGTCCTTAGAATTGACAGGTAAACTATTTCTTGGCTTTGTATTTACTGTATAAATGACTTCCTTTCATGATCTAGATTGATTCTTAAATGGTTTTGGTCCTTCTTGACTTTAATAATACACATTTTTCAAACTATCTCATCTGTTATGTAGCTGCTCTACTTTATTGAAGTATATTACAGTATGCTATAGGGTTAAAACTATGGGTATCCATTTGACTAGATTTCATATTTTCAAAGTGGTCATTCATTTTGTTAGAAATCCTCAAATGTAACATGCACTTTCAAAACAGCAAAATCAAGTTCTTGGTGTGAGATATGGTGGTAATAAGTGTTTTTTTGCTTTTTGCAAAGAATTTTCCGACAACCACAAGGTCATTTACTTCTTATTGGAGTGAGTGGAGCCGGGAAGACTACTCTTTCACGTTTTGTTGCTTGGATGAATGGTTTGAGCGTTTACCAGATTAAGGTATAATACAGATTGGATTTCTTTTTGAATATTTTTTTCTTGTAGTTAGAAGGAATGTAATAGGCTCGTTTTGACATACATTTTTCAGGTTCACCGAAAATACACTGGAGAAGACTTTGATGAAGACCTCAGAACTGTGCTTAGACGTTCAGGCTGTAAGAATGAAAAGATAGCTTTCATAATGGATGAATCCAATGTGTTGGACTCTGGATTTCTGGAACGCATGAACACCTTGCTGGCCAATGGAGAGGTAAAAGCTCTGATATTCATAATGTAAGCATTTTAGCCAAAATATGTATAAACTATTGAATGAGACCTTTTTTTCCTTTTTTTTTCTTCTTTTTTTAAGGTTCCTGGATTATTTGAAGGAGATGAGTATTCAACACTGATGACACAGTGCAAAGAGGGAGCACAAAAAGAAGGTTTAATGTTGGACTCACATGAAGAGTTGTATAAATGGTTTACCAGTCAAGTCATCCGAAACCTCCATGTTGTTTTTACCATGAATCCTTCTTCTGAAGGACTGAAAGACAGAGCTGCTACATCTCCTGCTCTTTTTAACAGGTCTGTTCTGGTTTGAGTATATTATATATAGTGACTTAAGCCATCGTTGTACTTTTAATTCTCCTTTATAACATGTTTGTTTGACAAGCATTTAGTGGTGCAGTGTTTTTTTTTCCGTGAAAGGTGACTCAAACAGCATTAACTTGCGGTTGGTAGTGGCAGCCTGGTATATGAAGGTTTTAAGCAAGTTCTAATTAAAAAAAACTCAGCTTAGTTTACTAAGTTTAGAATCTTAAGCTGGAGAATTGACTGAAAGGCTTAGATTTTCTGAAAAAACAATTAGAAGCCTTCTAGAGTCACCACCCACCTTCTTCTTTCTTTATTCCTTTTTGCTTTATGGTTAAAAAAAAGTGTCAATTAGTGACAACGTTCAGACTGAAATGTTCCTTTTAAGATTTAAAGAATATAGGAATAATTTGTATTGCAACAACCACATGGTAAAAAATAGCTTAATAAATAACACTGCTTAATAGAATAGATATAATATAATAGAAAGGATGACCAGTAGAATTAAAACCTTCCCATTTACATTGCTAAATGCTCAGTTGGCCATAACTTGCATTAATCTGTACTCAGAGGTTCACCTATAACAGTGTGCTTTGGCCTTCCTTGTTTGCTGAGCTGTC